>JAJEKV010000068.1:5206062-5375861 GCA_021234155.1 Isoetes taiwanensis
GGTATTATTTCTTTGGCTGCCGTTAGATAACTAGGACGTAATTAAAATGAGAAGCATTTTGTAACCTTTTCTAGAAGAAAAAGAGGAATGGACCTAATTTTGTATATGGAGAGTGGGCCACTTGCACCTATTTCATAAGCCCATGCTAGCTAGGGGCATCTGTGGCAGGCAGGGCTTGTTGAATTTGTGTAGCACATTGGGTGACACGATATGTCATGGAAAAAACGTCTGGGGCGAATCCAGCCATGCCATCCATTCATATCGCGACACGTGTCGTCGTTTCTTTTTCTAAAAACCGTGCACCAAGTTTACTCGTCGTTCTGTCTTTTCTTTTTTATGATCTATTCTGTTTTTGTTACCCTGTATTCTGCTGATTTCACATGTTGTTCTGCTTCGCATTGCCACATAGGCAGCACTAATCGCATTTTCCATTGGGCCAAAGGCCCCCTGGGCTATTCGAGCCAGCAAATTCTAGAAACCCCAAAAAGTGTTAATGCAAATGTTCAATTAGACCACCACCATAATTGATGCGGAGATGCCTTCTTTCTTTACTCAATTGCTAAATACAACTAACTAGGCCTTGAGATTCCTCATGTATTAGATTACATGATTGATCACAAAAATCGAAAAAAGCCCTATGCATTACTCAAATTCCTGCCTTTTCCATCTTCTGTATGTTGCCTATGGTGCCTATGGCAAAAAAAGCATGGGGTCATGAACAACTTGGGGGAGGGGGGGCAAAGCGAAAGGAATAATATAGAACAAGGAATAGAATAGAATAGAATAGTTTTTTTAACGTCCACGGAGACCAATAGGTCATGGGACCCATACAATGGGCTAGTACAATCATTACTACTAGGATTAAAAAACCCCTGCCTCGAAAGGTTTTCAAGGGAAAAACCTTTGCAGTAATGATGAAGCTTAGATAATGACTACTGAGGGCTCAGTAATTGCAGACGTTTATCTAGAACCTCAAGTATGTATAATGCCAAGTCATGCACAGATGGTGCGCTGAGAATCACAAATGCAAGTGGAATCACAAATGCAAGTGGATGGAAGATTGAGATTGACTGGCTAAAAAAGACCTTTGCATGCAAAAGCATGTTAATATAAACTTGAGATTCACTGGTCTCCCATGCAAAAGCATGTGCATGGAAACCTAAGATTGGCCGGGTGAGGCATGGGTATAGGCATGCATGTCCGAACCAAAGCTCAGGAGGACAAGCTAACTAGATATAAATACTACTAACATACCCTCATACAAATACAATACCACAATCATATGAAAACCATAGCAAAGTGACCATATAATTACATGTTTTGCGCGACGAACCATCTTTTGTGATATTAGAAGGATAATTCAAATGGCAAGACAGAAAGGAACTTATAGTTAGTAGGAATACTTGCATTCGTCTCTTAAATATGTTCAGAGCTTGTGGATAATAAATGAGGGCAAGAAGATAGGGTATGATGTGGAGGCCTTGCAACAGTGGGAGAAAATGACATGGCATTTATATTTAGTATTGATGCAGATACATGAGAGTGCAACACAGATGGCATTATGTATTCTGATATACTTGGTCTTGGTGACGGAAACTATCCTTGGAAAGAAGAACTGGACAATGTTGTTGAAGAAGATGCTAGCTTTTCAAGTGGAAAAAGGGCAACAAGGTATCGAATGAATTTGAGGACATTGGAATCCCTGACTATCCAAACGAGCCTGATGACCTCATAAATCTAAAGCATTTGGCCATGGGATGGCAAGGTAATGCCCAACTTGTTGAATTAAGGAGGCAGAACAACTTTGAAATATCGTCATCAATGGGGTTGAGCCTTGTAGAGTCGTCCATAGAATAGGCATATGATAATAAGTCAGAACTTGATGAGGAAAATAGCTAGACGAGTGATAGGATTGTGTTTAATAGATCCTATTTCAGTTTGAAAATGTGACCGCAACGGAAGGGCAAGCCTAGACAAATCCTCGATGGTGTAGGCAATAAGGGGCCCAGGCAAGTCTTGTGGATTTGACATCTATGAAGATGGGGTGTGTGAAAAACTTTCTGCATTAGAATTGGTTTGCTTACTATTTCCTAAGTATTCTTGATAAATATTACTAGATTTATTTTTCCTCGTCCTTGTTGAGGCAGTACCTTGATGCTTGCTTCCTGAGCAGGCTCTGGGATGCCAGCGCTCTTGAACAGGTCAAGACAGCACATTACCAGTGCCATATAAATCCCATATTAGAACGGGACTCGCAACACTACCTACACACTCATCAGCCTACGCAAAGGCACAGATTTGTTGCCTCGATTCACACATGTGCATACCATCTCTGAATTGAGACAGGCAGATGGACTAGGGAGCTAGGACATGACATGCTTTGTCGATGCTGCCAAATGGGAGCCGTTGAGGATGAATGCCATACCCTCGAGGGTTGTCTGGCATATGATCGAATCCGGGTACGCTATGCTGAGTTGGTCTTGGCCAGCCGTTACATATGATCCTAAGCACGACTTTGATACGGCTGCTGGGATCATACCTCCATAGAGTCATGGATGTGGAGGATCAGCTATGTCCCGGGACACTAGTCTGACTTATATATGTGTACACAAAATGTATATTTCTATAGTGATTTGCATATGCGTTATACGAAATGTATATTTGTACAGTGACAGGCAAATGGACTAGGGAGCTAGGACATGACAGGCTTTGTCGATGCTGTCAAATGGGAGCCGTTGAAGATGAATGCCATACCCTCCAGGGTTTTCTGGCATATGATCGAATCAGGGCATGCTATGCTTAGTCGGTCAGGCCTGGCCAGTCGTTACATGTGGTCCTAAGCATGACTTTGATACGAATGCTAGGATCATACCTCCACAAGGTCATGGATGCATGGGATCAGCTATGTCCCTGGACACTCGCCTGACTTGCATATGTGTTACACAAAATGTATATTTCTACAGTGACTTGCATATGTATTACACGAAATGTATATTTGTACAATGGCTTGTATATGTGTTAACACAAAATGTATATGTGTACAGTTTGATATCACTCTTATTATTGCTATGATTTTTCCCTCGAAAACCTTTCAGGGTGAGGTCTTTTTACTTAGACAGTAATAAAGTCTGTTGCGCTCTCTTTTGGATCCTATGCCAATTGGTCTTTGTGGATGATAAAAACATATTCTATTCTATTCTATTCTATTATATTATATTATATTATATATTATATATTATTCTATTCTATTCACATATATTTGTCTTCGCATTATATATATCATCTCCAATCCAATTCCAATACTCTTGAAAAAATTTCTACTAGAAAACCATCAAGACCTGGACATTTTCCTTTCTTCAATAGGTGGGTCGCTATATCAAGATCATCCTTAGTGATATTTGTCTCCAAAAGTGAACGTTGCTCTGCTGAAACAATAGAACGCACTTCAGTCAACAGAGCAGATTGCATGTCCTCCTGAAAAGGCAAGTGCTGTCGAGCAAAGAATGTTGCGAAATGATTATGAAGATATTGGCTGCACCGGGTTAGAGGCTTCCGAGCCATCTGGGAGAATGAGAGAATTAAGAAGTTGCCATCCTCCTCCTTTTAGCCGCCCTAAAAACGAAGTGTGAACACCTATCGCCAGACTTGAACCATTGTAAACCAGTTTTTAGCTCAGCTCCAATCACCTGCTGAATCTCAATCTCCTTAATTTCTGTCAGGACCTGTTTCTCTCTAATGCCAAAAGAAGGAGCTTGAGCTCTGCATATTTGTAACTCCTGATATAAGGCTATCAATTGACCTCTAGCATCTAGCACTTTGCGATGATCCCATTCCTTAGCAAAAGATTTGACTGCCGCGATAGCAGCTCCTACCCCTGACATCCCCCTCAATGGAGAGAATGCATGTGACCACACATCTTTACAACCCGTTTTAAACTCTTCATTCTTCAAGTAACTGGTATTGAGCTTGAAAAATGTTTTAGTAAGTCTCGTATTATATGACAGCAAAGAAGAAAACCATTGTGCGTTGTGATCTAAAATGGAGCTATCTAAAAGATTAGTCCTGTGAAAAGGAAGTACCAAGCCAGTAGCAATAACATTATAATAGCCACGATCATGATGAGTGTAGGCTCTACCATAACCCCTCCAACCATTACACCATGTATATAACTGGTCCCCATCAATTTCCGCCCATCCACAATCCAGCAAGAAACATCGTCATTATTCCCGCTCAAATCCTTGGATTATTGTGATCCCCTACCACACCTGTCAGCTTCTGCTTCCACCATATTAAAATCACCAAGAAACATTACTTCCAAGTCTAAGCACCTTACTTCGCAAAGAAGCCCATAGAGAACCCCTTTAACCCAGTTGATTGTGAGCACAAAAATTTACAATACCCCATTCCTGACCTTTTTTCTGCCATTTAACAATAATCCAATGTCCAAACTTATCAATCTGAGTAAAAGTAACATCAATAGAAGACCTCCGAGCAGTGAGGACTCCAGCTTTAGATGAGTCAGCTGCCGCAATAAAAACATTGTATTCACGACCCAGAATGGAGGCCAACTTGTGTACATCACCTCTCTTACATTTGTGTTCTTGAAGGCAACAAAAATCCATAGAAAATTTGGATAAATAAAGAGACAATCTGCTTCTTTTACTCGGGGGAGAAGCAATGCCCCAAACATTCCATGACACAATATTCATAATACTGAATTGGGATGTTCCACTTCTATATTCACTACCTCCGTGTCTACCACATCAGCTCTAGAATATTCTCTTGGAAGATCTGCCAAACAAGCAGTAGAAAGTGGTAAGGGGAAGCCTCCTCTCTGTTCCACCCTTCCGTTGTGCACTCCTGCAATTCTTGGTGGAGGAGCGCCTCCTCTCTGCTCCATCCTCCCCATATATTGTGCAGCTCCACCATGATTCTCTATTGGTGATGGAGAGCCTCCGCTCCGCTCTACCCTCTCATATGCTTCTTTTGTGGAAGTGACAATCTGATTCGCATAGTGAGCATATTTATTTCTTGCAGCTTTTTTCAAACTGACTTTAGTCCAACTGCCTGGGCTCTTTCTTGCCGCTCTTGTTCTATTTGAATTGCTTACAACTTAACTGTAGCAGCATCATCGAAAAAGAGTATCCCCTCTTACAAAGACCCATGATACTCTTTTTTTTTTTTTTTTATTAATAAAAAAAAAAAAAAAAGAGTATCATGGGTCTTTGTAAGAGGGGAAAGCGCATCAAAAGCCACATTTGTTGTATTTGCACAAGACATGGGCTGAGAAGAAAAAGAAGCGGGCAGTGTAGAAGTATTGGGGATAGAAGCAGGAGGTGTGGTGGTAGATGGTACGGGCATGTGGAGGACAACGACAGGACGATCCCTCTTAGCTCGAAATTTTGCAAACATTATAATTGAGGAAATAAGAGAGCAAGCTGGGGACCATTAAACAATTTCAAGTCAAACTTAAGAAACATAAGGCCACTTTTAATCACAACAGACTCTGGAAAAACATAACCAAGGGGAAGTTACACACAGATCTTTGCCCCATCAACAATGGAGTGGGCCAAATGACTGCCCAAACCATTAGTAATGTTAATGAGAAACTCAGGGACCAATAAGTCAGGAGGAAAATTGGAATTTGAGAACCAACAAAGCATTTTCAAAGCATTGAGCATGTTGGGATTAAAACCTGGGGAATAAGACTGGTAAATTATGAAATCGCTCCACATAGCATCCACCCCTCGTGCCACCACATCATCAAAAACAATCAAGAAAATGTTTTTATTCAACATTTTCAATATGCGATAACCAGGAAATCATTCTGCGAAGACAGGGATAGGTTCAATACTGTATACGTTTTATACGTAATACGTATTTTTCGTTTGATACGGCACAAATTTGACGTTTAATACGTCAAAAATACGTCCAAAAAATTCCGGCGTCGACAAAATTTGGCGCGAAAACCTTGATTCGTTTACAAAAAATTTTTTCGGCGAAGCGAAAACCTTCAGTTTCGCTTACGCGAAAACTAAAAAAAAAAAAACAAAAGCGAACCTTGGCTTTTACGCTGAAATCTTTTCGTGTAGTTTAAACCTTCGGTTTAATGCTGATTTTCAGCGCAGTTTAAACTTCAGCACCGATTTAAAATTCAAAAAAAAAAAAAAAAAAATTTATTATTATTATTTTTTTTCGCGAAACTGAAGGTTTAAAAACGTTTCACGCGTAAATTAAAAAAAAAAAAAAAAAAAAATTAATTTTTTCGTAGTTTAAACTAAAGGTTTAAACTGCGTTGAAAATGTTTCGTAGTTTAAATGAAGGTTTCGCTCTAAATTTAAATTTTTTTACCGGCGGTATTAATTAATATTTAAAAATACGTATTTTTCCCAAAAATACGTATTTTTGTACTTTATACGTCTGAAAAAATAATTTCATACGTACAGAACCTATCCCTGTGCGAAGATGATCTATTAACCAGTCCAAGCTTCCTAACATCCAAATAGACACTAGTGTACCGGCCCACAATTCCAAATGACATCAAAGTACCAATGCACTTCTTATGAAGGTCATGATCAATTTCTACCACATGATATCTTGAAGCCTTAAGGGTGTCTCTATATACTTCAGCTTCATAAGAACATCTCTACTGGTGGTATTGGAAAATCAAGTTGAGCCTCACGTACTAGAAGCTCACCCAAGAAGAAACCAATATTTCTTTTATTTTCATGAATCATCAACCTCTTAGCTCCTGAAACACCAGAGGAAGAAATAGCGGAGGACAAATCGTTTTAATCCAATCACTAAAACGATCCCGGGTTACCCTAGTCAATGTGTTTCTAAACCTCCATGGCAATGCAAGGGATGGAGCTACAACTTATAGGAGCTGCGGGGATAGAAGCACTATTACTTTAGACCCTGTTATCAGGAGCAAAAATAGGAGACGAAGCACTTTGCACATCTGCTCTATTACCTACAATGCGTGGTACTTGTCAGTAATTGTCATTAGAAATGCTTGGATTTCAACATGCAGCATAGTGCAAGAGCCGTGCAAGCAGGTGTGGATGAAGCAAGTCCGAAAATCCAACTTCGCACTTCCATGGAGGGTGAGTAAGGGCCTGAGACCTAAAGATAGATTTTCTCAAAGATTAAAAAACAAATCACTTTGCTCTCCAACTTCGCCATAGCCACTGCCTTCGCCTCTGTCATCCTGACCTAGCGAAGATTTAATAGATCACCATACAAAGAAAAAACATTAGTGAAAACCTTAGCCCTAAAGCTAGCATCACCACAGATAATTATACAACCAAAACAAGGTGTTGATGTATAAGGATTGCCCTCATGCGTGAGAAGAGATTATTGTAGAAATAAATGATTTGAAAACCTCATACAAAATACAAAACAAGGGAACACAAAATCCGGCTTACTCCATGGAGGACTCTGAGCTTTAGCAACAACATTGTCAGCAGTATGCACATAGATGGCGTATCACTTTAGTTAGTGCATGTCTCATGGTGGCAGCCACCATCAAATATACATAAAGAATCATTGCTTAGAGGTGTACTTCCAACTCTAATATTGTTAATTCTTTTTTTTTTCATTGCAGATTATATGAAGTGGCCAAAGTTGGGTGAGCTACCTATCAAAGGGCCAACGTTGCTAGAACCCAAGCTGCCTCCTCAATCACAGATTGTATACAACTTATCATACAGTCATCTCAAGCACAACTTCCAATGATGAATTATACACCACATGTAGCAACTGGTTTATCACCTTCAGCATAACTTTCTTCGTTGCCAATTGATAGCACATCTACATTGTGTGACGCTCCTAGAATCTATACGATGCTCCCATCGTACAAATACGGGAATTCCCCTCCCATCGCGACAACATTACCATGGTAAGGCCCTCCGTCATACTCGAACCACTTGGGATGGCCAAGTGTCTGGGTGAGGAACACGGAGGTGTCATTCGTCCCACGTCCTCTATGGGAAATCCTATACAGCAGAAGCGTACATACGTGTTAGCATTCAACAACCATGCTAAAATAATATATCACCGCGAAGGGTGGCACATCCATCATCATCAACGAAAAGACGATACAATCGTAAATAACATGAGCAATACACCATAACAGGGGCGCTATCCGAGGCTCAGACTCCAAGGGGTCAACTGACGGCCAGGCCTCAAGATATCATCAGACGGAAGTATATGGCATGGGTTGGCATAAGACAATGGCATGGGTACTCCACTCCATCCGCCCCCTCCTTTGCACACTTTGCAGATAGGCTGAATCATGCTATGACGTGCTTGTAGCCCTTTGGAGACGCAATCCCAAGGAATTACCCTCTGGGACTACTCTATGTTACATCTCCACGGTCCGATGAGGCAGGTCGGAGAAGCTTCCCCTCCCGGATCACAATGGTTCCCTGGGTGTGCTAGAGGATACCTGCCACACTTGCAGCACCCGTATCCATACCCGACTTACCCCCCTAAATCTACGCAAAGTCGAGGACGTCCATATAGGCCATATCCAACGACCCAGGAGGTGCCAGACCCATCCGGCCCACACACAGTGATCGACTATGAGCCTAGCACACTGTAGGAGCCCCAGTAGTCACGCTCAGCAAGGCTTCGCAGGTCAACCGTTTGCATCAGAAATGCGCCTTCGCATGTCCGTTTTCATACAAATGCTTCCTCCAATGCATCTCAAAAGCTTCATACAGATTCCAGCTCTCAAATGCTTCCCAAAAATTCTCAGTTTCCACCTTCTGGACCCAACCCCCAAGGAAACTAGCTTTTCCACTTGTTGTAACTGTGGTGATCTAGAAAGTACGCCCCCACCTTAATTCACAAGGCCCTTTTTCATTTCTTGTTTATCACTGTGATGTTGTTTAGGCTTTCAAGATTTGATGCATCTCTTTGGATTCTTGTGCTTATATATTGCGGGCAGATCGATGCTCTCATTCTATCTATCTATCTATCTATCTATCTATCTAGAGGCTTCTTAGATTGAGAATAGTACTATTATATTATGTTGGAAAGCTATGTAGAAATAGTCGTTTTTAAATAGGTATTATTTTCTTTGGCTGGCGTTAGACAACTAGGACGTAATTAAAATGAGAAGCATTTTCTAACCTTTTTTAGAAGAAAAAGAAGCACATTGGGTGACATGATATGTCATGGAAAAAACGTCTCGGGCCAATCCAGCCTTGCCATCCATTCATATCGCGACACGTGTGTCGTTTCTTTTTCTGAAAAACCGTGCACCAAGTTTACTCGTCGTTCTGCCTTTTTTTTTACGATCTATTCTGTTTTTGTTACCCTGTATTCTGCTGATTTCACCTGTTGTTCTGCTTCGCGTTGCCACATAGGCATCACTAGATTGGCCCCAACTGCATTTTCCATTAGGCCAAAGGCCCCCTGGGCTATTTTCTGGACGGTCAAGCAGGCCTCTGCACTCCACGCATCGGCCATCTTTCCCAGCCAGAAAACAGTCTGGGGGCCTTTCCCTTATACGTAAAATGCCACATAATAGCATGCCCATGCCTATTAACATGGTTGCAATGTCCCTTAGTAGGACTTATGCTTGGTATGGACCTGCTCACCTGTGGTCCTCCTAAGGGATATTTCCACTTCCATAACATGCATATTAAAATTTCGGAGGATAGGAGCTACTTTGAAGGCTTGTCTTAGGATCAGTCAACTTTAATATTTGCTGAAACTGCAACTATACCTTCAAATGTTTCATTGGGCATTCCTCTTTTATATGTGCAAGACCAAGTTGTTCATGTAACAAGCGCTCATAAAGTTTGATTGTGATATTTGGTCCAAAGGGGGGGTTCACTTTTGGGTGCCATACAATGTGCCTGCGTGACTCGAAGGGGAGTTTTTCGATCCATTTCTATACATATACTTAGAAGTTTGGGGGGGTTTTTTGCCACTACTTAGGGTTAATTTACTATGGATTTCCTCTTGAAAAAAACCTTATATAGAGTTTTTTTTTTTTTTTTTTTTTTTGGGGCACCATTTGCACACACCTGACATATCGTATAGAAGTCGCATTTAATAAAAATGGGTCTCATGCAGTTCTTATAATTTCCTATAACCATTCTATTCCAATGAAAAGGATGCCCGAATCTTCGGGCATCCTTTTTATTCAAAATAAGACTTTTGTCCTAAGGTGCTAAATCCCTTTGACTGCCATGTAAGGCTCTTTCTCTAATGGCTTGTCAAGAAAGCCATCAAGATACATAAACCCAGGGGGATCCACGTATAACAAAAGGGATATGCCATCAGCATTCAAGAGGTGGCCAAAAACACCTCTGGTATACTGACTCATGAAAGCTAATTTAACCCCTAAAGTATATAGTTTATCCCAAATAGTGGTAAAAAAATCCCTCTAATGGTAAGTATACCTACGTAAAGTGGTCGAAAAAACCCCCTATAGGTGAACTCACATGTTCTTTATGCCCAACAAATGTGAATCCCCCGGGACATAAATGCCACGACAATTAACGAACGTGCAAGTCCTGAAAAAATTATATTTAAAATTGGCTTATTACAATATTCATCACATGGGACGAAAAGGAAAAGACCAAGGTAGGTGTGTAGTATAGTCAGACATGGACCACTTAAAAGGTAAAATGTGTAAGGCACCCTTTGATTTGTTCTCATGGACGGAAGCAACTTGAAAACAATAGAAATATATTCGAGGAAGTACTTCATGGGCCATGCGCTTGCCTATAAAACTGATGTCATCACCTCCTCCTACCTCCTTTCTTCAATAAACGGGTCATATGTACTTCTTCCCCAATCTCCATGAATCTCGTACAATACTTGTGGGATCTATTGCGGTTCATGAAGTTGGGAACTGAGCTCCCTGTTGTCCATGTAATAGTGTCAGAGATGAGCAAGTCTATACCACAGCCCAGGTAATATTGTGTGTTGAACGGGATCCGTGTCGGGATCCCTGCCTGGCTCTAGAAGTGAGGAATTTCCTAATTAACCATTACAGAAGTATAAGAAGCTTGAAATAATCAACAAAATAGATGTGAAGATGGAACCATTGTGTTTTTATTTACATAGATTATGGAGCCACAAGGGCTTCTTCATTACATCGGGGTGAAATATTCTCACATTTGAGCAACATGTTTCGTAATCTTCTCAATGATTAAATTTTTTATTCCCCATATATTTTGAGATCCATTGCACTCATGGTCGCGACATTGTTTTCATCAACCTGCTGGTGCCTTGAATAGGTCCTCAATACATCTGCCACAAGTATGGAAAATAGATAAACCAACAACACGGGAAGTAGGTCATAGGACAATCACGGAGAATAGGATTTGTCAAATAAAGCATTCTCCATGTTAAAATTAGAGTTGTAAGCTATGTCATGTATTATAATAGTGTTTTGGACACAATCTAGGGAAAATAATCTCAGCCTTAAGCAAATACGTAAATAAGAAAGATGAATCCAATCTTTAGGATTGCTTGATCCCACTCAACTGGGCTCAATCCTAGCAAGAATTCGTTACCTTGCTTTATGAACAGGGCAAAAAAATCATAGTTTCAGGATTTATATAAAGCAATGATTGAGGTTATAGCAAGGCTCAAGAGATCGAGAATGGAATAAGAGCTGGAATAGAATAGAATAATCAAAGTTAAGGATGCGTCTCCTTTTTATACAAGCAAAAGGTCCCTTTTCTGCAAAAGCCTTCTAGCCATAGAATTAGCCAGCGAAAAGAAAAATCTTGATGGATAGACTAAATTTGGCTAGCAATGCTGAACCAAAGCTTTTTAGATGACATTCGGTTAAGCTGGTTCATGTTCAAGAAGATGCTGGGAGGTGGGCCGTCAATGGTGAACATAAGACTAAATTTCTATCAAATGACAACCAATTTACTAAATTGAACAATTCGTAGATGCAAATTGTGACCTAGACATAAGCAACAACTTCGAAAAATTATTATCCTATTTAGGAAGATAGTTACCTGATTGCATGACATCAAATCTAGGGGGGTCAAGTTACCCATATGGTGACAACATGGGCTCCAATGGTGATGCTTTATTGGTGAAGCAAGTTACCTACAATGGTGACAACCTGATCCTCACTGGTGAAGCCATTTACCTGCAATGGTGACAACCTGAACCTCATTGCTATGAAGGTTTCCTTTCAATGGTGATCCATGCAACCCACAATGGATCTCATTCGGACTTTATTAGATCACAAATACACCTTAATGAGTCACAAATACACCATAATGGATTAGAAGGTGTTGGATCAACAATGCACTTTATTGAAGAGTATACTAGTATATCTATATAAACTAGATGATCAACCTAATGATCTATATCTCACAAAAACAGAAATACAGTTTACTAAAGTTTCTCATGAACTGCAAATACCATGCAGCAAAAACTTCACTAACATTGAGAAGATAGAAAGGTACAACAGAATAGATAAGATCAACACAATGCAACAGATAAGATCAACACAATGCAACTGTATTAAGACCTGTAGATATCCACCAAACACTTGGTAGGGTTTTCAGAATCTTCGTTGCACGCAGATTCATCTTCATTGTGCAGGTTCACAGGAGTTCCTCCCATGGTAGCCATCAGGTTCAGACCAAATCTCCCATGGGCTAGGGAACTCCTTACAAATCTGCTTTGCTTTTCTCTTCCTCACTCGCTCATCCCACGAACAGACATGTGTGTCTTCTAAACTGCATCCTATTTCATCGTTACCATCATAATCTGGATCTTGGCTATCTTGAAAATCCATAGCATTGACGAACTCTTCATCTGAATCATTTGAAAGTTCCTTAGCATCATCCTTATCAAACTCTAGATCTACTTCCAAATGCATAGGTTCACTACTACCTGCACACAATAAGGATTTTAGTTGTGAAGATAAATTTAACATAGGATTAGGCAGCAAATTGCCTTCATGATGTAGTTGACTCTCAGCTGCAACTCCTCCTACATCAGGAATAACAGTTTCAGAATTCTTTCTCTTCAATCTCTTGGCTCTAGCTCGCTCTCTTGCCCTCTTGGATGGTGATCCAAAAGTAGAGGTTTTAAATAACTCTCTTTCTGAATGCTTCAACCTATCTTCTTCATCATATAGCATCTGTCTCAGTTTTACTGCATGTTGGGCTGCTTGTTGGGCAGCCAATTTCTTTTCTTCCTTCTCCTTTCTCACTTCCTCTTTTCTCATTCTTCTCCCTCTCTTTAGTCAGTCTTCAAGTCTTTTTTCCTCTTCTACTTTTTCCTTCTTTAACCTAGCTACTTCTTCCATCCTCTTCTTCTTGTCCAACTTAGCTTGGATCATCTGATCAGAAGTGACATAAAACCTTCCTTGCAAAGATTCTGGTAACTTTCCTCTTCTATCACTACTTCTAACTGTAGGAATATTATTTGCAACCGAAATACCATTTGTAACATTTTGATTTTCCCCAGAGACCCCATTTGCAAGATTCTGATTTATAGCAGAAATACTATTTGAAGCAGACATACCATTGCTATCTCTTTGATTAGGTGGCATATCATCAGATGTTGGCGCATTGACCTCTTCATTGTGAACTATTGGACCAGCATTCAAACCTGAGAACAATAAAGAAACAAGAATTAGATTTTGATAAGATACTACTTTAAGTTTCAATGATACAACTAAACAATAAATTGAATTACCTTGATTTGCTGATGTACCCCCTCCATTTATTGTTGCACATTCTACACTTGCTGCTGCTTGGTTTTCCATTACTGTTGCTACATGTACACTATTCTCTTGTTGTAGACGTCAGCAATTGGATCGGGAAGAACTGCCTTATCAGACCATGGCCATATTCCAGTTTTCCTAAAACCTGCAACTATGTTGGATGGAGTAAGGGATGTGGCGAGGGAATTGGAAACCATTGTGGCTAAATCTTCTTTAGTGGGTTCCATCCCGTATTTCTTGTGCATAAAAATGGACCTCATCCTTCTAAATGAAGCCTTAAAAGGTGAAGCAAGCTACATCAAGCGGCTGCAGCTTGTGTGAGGTGTGGGGAGGAAGTTGCACTATATGAAGACCAATGTCTCTGGCTTTCTGCAAGGTCTCAACAGTCACGTGTTACACGGCAAAAAATTTTCCCTCAGAAATAATTCCCGCCCGCTGTTGACGCCGACTAGCTACCATTCACACCTTCACACCTTGGATCCCAGATCCCCCGCGCTAGTCTTGTCGGCTTGCTGCTAAGAAAACACCAACACAAGCCCGGATTTCTTCAAGGAATCCCTATGAGGTCAGCACCTACCAGAGGCTTCACCCAGATCGACCTTTGGCAGAATCAAACTGCTCCTATGATCATCTACACAGCTCTTGGCTGCAACCCGACCCTATGGGTCTGACTTAATCCGGCTATTGACAGTAGCAGACTGCCCTCAAAGCCCTACTATCAGTTTCGGAATCCAATTCCGACCCTATAGCCTGATCTATGAATCCTACAGCAATTGGTTAAGGCAGAATCGACTTCTAGTCTCAAGAACCCGGTTCTACTGTGCTGCTCGAATTCCTTCTCTGGGCTTTATAGAACTCTTCTCTGAGTTCACAATCAGTTCTGCATGCTTGAATCCGGCCAGATCAGGCCCTTGTTCGACCCAATTTCATGCACTAGAGCTCTTGTTCGAGATCTGGCAGCCCGGGCTTCTCCACGATTCCTGTTCCTTCGATTTCATAACAGGCTTAAGACCCATCGAACCAATTAACGCCACGTGTCCTTTAATGTTTCATTAAAAACCATAGCTCACTTTCAAACTTACATTTAAATACATTTGCCCCTAGGGCCTTACATTAACATTAACAACTAATGTTAACCATGTAAGTTACGGGTCTTCTGACCCGATCAATCCCTGCTAGCTCTTGCCGCGCTAATATTAATAATATTAGCGCCCCCTAGCGGACCATTACCCGCCGCTAGCCTTTATTACTAATTACCCCGCATCTCGTCACCGTAGACTGATTACAGTCAACACGGCCCATTGAATCACAACTGCCCGGCAATCGCGACCAATAGTACCCCCGTGCTCATGGACGGTCCGTCAAGGGCCCGATTCCGGCTATGCCCTTGGGAGCACCTGTAAAATTCCTCCCCCTCCTTTTGGACCTTGCCCTCAAGGTTGATCCTGTAGATGAGGGAACTGCTGCACAAATTCCTCCGTCTCCCAGGTGGCATCCTCGGAAGATCGGTCCTGCCACTGAACCAGATGTTCTGCCACATCCCTATTGCGCAGCTGCCGAACTCTTTTATCTAAAAGACGTTCTGGCGTTACAGATGACTTTAAGACGATCGGTATACTTTGCGGACTAACCAGCCCTCTTCAGTTGACTTACATGAAACACAGGATGGATCCCTACTTCCTGTGGTAAGTTCAACTCGTACGCTGTTTCCCCGATCCTTTTAGTAATCCTAAAAGACCCAGCATACCGCGGAGTAAGTTTAGGCACTCGACCTTTGGTTAAAGGCCGCATTGTGTTCATTCTTAATGCCGAAGGATAAATGACCCGTAAGAAAACGTAATCACCTTCTGCATACGAAATATCTCGTCTATGCTGATTAGTAGACGCTTGTGCCCTATCTTGAGCTTTTCGCAATGCTTGCTTGCACTGCCGCAGGATTGCATCCATATCATGCAGCATGTGTACTGCAACTTCGGTTCTAAGGTACTTATGCATCCCAGAATAAGCCCTTGGGTTCCGGCCCATCATAGCCACAAAGGGAGTCATCCGAATTCACGTGTGATGGCTATTATTATAAGCAAACTCTAGGTAGGGTAAATAATCTTCCCATCTAGACTGCTTCTCATGGACAAAACTTTGAAACATGTCTTCCAAGATCATGTTTATGCGCTCAGTTTGTCCATCCGTTTGTGGATGATTACCACTACTCATGTATAATCGGATCCTCAATCCTTTCATGAGGTCCCTCCAGAAGTGACCCGTGAACTTAGTGTCTCGATCACTTACAATGGATAAGGGAAGTCCAAAAGTTGGAAATATGTTTTGCATATAGGCAACTGCTACGTCATGCCCCGTAGCCTCCCCTTTCAATGCTATAAAGTTAGCATACTTGGTCAATCGATCTACTATTACCGAAATCTACGTATGTTGCCTAGCAGTTCTAGGTAGTGCGACTATGAAGTTCATACTCACGCTTTCCCAGCGTTCATTTGGTATAGGGAGAGGTTGTAATAATCCCGGAGTTTTCCCATGATCCGCACCGCTTGACACACCAAGCAGTGACTTACCAAGTCCTTGACTTGATCTTGCAACTCTGGCCAATAGTAGAACCTTTTAACCAACTCATACGTCTTCTACTCACCTCCATGCCCAGCTTGTGGATTGTCATGGTGCTCACGTATCGGTGTATCAAAACTTAAGTTTTAGGTGTTTTGCAAACTTAAGATATCATGCTAAATCTGGGAGACTACAAAAATCATATTGAATACCACATTGCCAAAAGTTCAGATGAATGTCCTAAGCATTTCATGGTCACATGAATTTTACATTTTACAACGTTGAAAGTGGCAACAAGGCTCATAAATAAGTTATTATAATATTAAAATTATTGTGAGGCTATGCGTGCATAGCACTATGACTACACAACAATATGTGATGTAGTGGATGTTTGTTAAAGCATTGTGAGGCTATCCGCGCGAGCACTATGACTACACAAGAGTGTGAACCATTGGAAAGAGTGTTATAGAATTAACAATAATGCAAAATATCATGACTTAGCACAACGTTATGCATGTGTATACCCATGGCTAAGAAAGACAATGCTACTGAGCTATCTAAGTAGAACCAACTTGGAGACACGAGTTGTCACTTTGCACACCAAAATGTTGTCAAGCTAAGTGCTCATAGTAGGCCTAGTCAAGAAGATATTGTTAGGATACCTAGATTGCAACCTTTTGTGTAAAAAAAAAGAAGAAGATAAAAAACAAATAATGGTAGGTTGGGAGGAAACTAGGTAGGTAGAAACAAGAACATGGTAGAAAAAATGGGTAGGTAGGAGGTGACATGGTAGGTAGGGGCTATGCGCGCATGGGCACGTTTTTGATGCTATGCGCGCATAGGGCAAAGTTATTCTTTTTTTCGGCCAGAGACAGCTTTCGGCTTAATCGGAGGAAGATCTCCCTTAATCGGCTTAATCGTCTTTCGGCTTAATCGAAGGAGGTTGCAGACTTTCGGGAAGACACAGGAATTGGAGGTCTTGCAGTCGGAGATCTTGCAGTCTTGAGGTCTTGCAGTCTTGCAATGGAAGGTCTTGCTAGGATCTAAAGCTTTGGCCGAGCTCTTCCTTCTTTGCTATGCTTATGTTCTGAATATTATTTTAAGGCTTTGTTCACAGAAAAGCAGGTCGAATGTAGTAATAGGGCTTTGGAGGGCGGGATCTTGAAATCACACCTCTTACCCGGAGCTTTTGCAGCAGGATTACTTCTGTATTTCTCTAACCCTAGCATGATTTCTGAGGTAAGAATATTCTATCTATTGATCTCATAGTTCTGTCGTTTCTACTCTGAAAACTTAAGGAAAAGCATTATGGGGCAATCTTGCAGATAAATTCGGTCCTTTCTCTTTTGTAAAATGAGGTTTGAGGTGATTTAGAAGGTGATTTCGCAGGTGGATTTTGATGATTTTGCAAGCACTTTCAGGTAAAAATTTGAGATATTCTGAGTTATTTCTTCCTTTGCAAGTAATTGCTAGAGCCAGATGCCTGTACTTGCTTTGTTTTTGGAACAGCAACTTGCCTTTAAAAGCATGTTCAGTTAAGTTTATGATTTAAAGAAGCATGTCCAGTTAACTTTATGATTTAAATTCTTTCTTGTAACAACGTAGTAATTCACTTACGAGTTTTAACATAGTTTTGGTTAAAAATTTGCAGCTAGAACACTTAGTTGCAGGGATATGATCAGCATTCATGGCCTTTTCTTTTATCTGAACTTTCTACCCATGCTCAAGTAAGGTTGTTAGAATATTGTTATAATTCTAGCAAGATCAATTATTTCTGAAAGATCTCAAGGATTTAATTATTTGGATTCAAGGACCAAGAGGGCTTTGAAAATTTACTGATTGTTTCTCAAAGGTTTTCCCTCTGCAGCTGTACGTATTCTTCACATTTTAATTACATTCAATGGGACTGTGATTTTAAATGTTATCTATGTGCATATAGCCGAGAGCTTTAAAATATTGTTGCTTGTCTATGCGCGCATGGACAAGCGATATATTTTAAAGCTCTACCCTATGCAAGTATAGGCTAGATGTTGACAAAACTAGGTGTTATAGAAATGACATATTATTTAGGAGTTCCTTTCTATGCCCACATAGACAAGTGGTAGTTTTTATTTTCGTTGATCCTATGCGCTCATAGGCATGTATATGTCCTTGCCATGAGCTTTTATTATTTGGTCTTTAGTTCTTATTGCAAAATGTTGAGCAAAGATGCATCAAATTCTAATGCTTGTACACCAGTTAAGAAGTATAATCAAAGGAAGGAATCTACATTTCCGCTTACAGAAGCAAACACCTGGTTTTATATATATTATTTGAAGATGAACAATTGATCTTTAAAGATTTTAATGTCAGTTGATATGTTGCTTGCTTTGTGATCTTCCTGTAAGTTAAAAAATATAATAAATGTTGCCTTTCGGATTTCTCATTCACTTCAATGCAATTCAAATGTATAATTTTTTTTTCTACAACTCGTGTTTATGGTTGTCTTCACAAATGTGGTTGTTTTACATTGCTATTAGTCCTTTTAAACAAAGTTTACATCTGAGACTCTAAAACAGGCATGAATTTTAGATTTGAATTATGCTTGTTTTACATTGCTATTAGTCCTTTTAAGCAAAGTTTACATCTGAGACCCTAAAACAGGAATGAATTTTAGATTTGGAAAGGGAATCCACTTGATACCACTGTTAAAACGATTGATGAAGATGACAACAACAAAGAAGACCACCATGCTAAGCAAGTTCCACTTGATATTTAAAACTCTTCGACCTAATCGAGTTCAAGTGCCATTATTATTTATTATTTGACTTGTATTCTTTCTAGAGTACTTAAAATTGACTATCTCTGTCTATGCGCGCATAGACAAATCGCTATTCAAAAAGGTTCCGCTTGACGCTTAAAAACGAAATTGGCCTTGTTTAATGCAAATGTGGTGATTACATTTTCATGAGCTTATATCTCTCCTACGTATTTGAACTAATGTGTCTCTCTCTCTCTCTATGCGCGCATAGGCTATGTGTAATGTATTTTGCAATCTTGTATCATGAAGAGCCATTTTTTGTTCTACTTTGACCACAATATTTTCACGCACTCCAAAAATGGTTTTTTTCCAATGTGCAACCTTTTTTTTGTTCTTATGTTTTAAAAAATATGCCAAAAGTACCAAATTTTGGTGTTTTTGAAAAAGGAATCTGCAATTGCACCACAGGTCATTAGTGCGTTTGCACCGTCACCTTGTTTTTTAATCTTTGGTCTACCTCAGAGTTTACCCCGGTGTTAACCACCAATGAGTTACACGATTTGACAATCAAATCATCTTTTCTCAAGTACATCAAAGAAAAAACATTTGTATTAACTTTGAAAACCTTTTTAGCCTGAGTGGCTGACATAAGCTTACTAGGCTCTACATGCGGTAAACCTTGAACCCTAACTACTCCATTTGACTGTAAATTGAAAACTAAGGTGTGTGTTGGTCAAAGAATCTGTGGCTCAACTTGCTGTGACCATTTCATGCCTAGAATGACATCATATCGCTTCAACTGAGCGATGTCTAAATCTATGGACAACAACTGACCATAGATTCCTTGGACTCCTTGTCCAACAACTCCAAACAAACACCCCGTGCTTGTTCATTGTGATACTGAATTTGTGGCCCGGCCTCAGACTCGATCACGTACGGAGCCAACTCGTTCAATTCCAGCCCCAAGTGCTAGATCTGCAGAAATAAAGTTATGAGTGCTTCCAGAATCAACCAAAACAACCACGTTTCTACCATTGATTCTACCTAGCAATCTGATAACTTTATCTACATAAGAGCGGGAAGTAGGGCTTACCGTCTCTTCTCGAGCGATAACTGATAACGCCTTTACCTCCGGCTTATCATTTACCTTTGCAGTGCTGGCCAAAACTTTCTTGCGAGGCTTTGTGCATTCTCAGGCAAAATGTCCGACCACCCCACAACGATAACACCCTTTAGGTTTATCCGTTTTGGCGTCACCATCCTTGGCCTTGCCCTTATCCTTCGGATCATTCTTCTGCTTCTTAGCAGGAGCAGATCCCTGGGAATTTCCTCCGGCCCTCTTTGCCTTCCAATTAGCAACATTCTGAGCCTTCTTGGATTCTTCCCTACCCACCAGTTTCCTGGCCATCTCAACAGCCAACTCAAAATCAGCAGGTTCAGCTTGCAGTAGATGCGTGCGAATGCTAGCATCCCGTAGACCATTTATAAAATGATCCATGCGCATCCCTGCAGTAATATCGGGTAATCGTGAGAAGAGCGCCCTGAGCTCCGTCACATAATCCCACAGAGACCCTGTCTGAGTGAGCTCCTTCAGCTGTATGAGCGCATGCCGCCAGTCATAATGAGGTGCATACTCTTGTCGGAATAAATGACAAAATTCCCTCCAAGTACGCAGCTTTTGACCATTCTCGGTGTGAACATCCCACCACGCAGCCGCCGGTCCCTTCAGCTTCAAGGTGGCATACATAAGTCGAGCATTCTCGCCCTTCTTCGTGGCTGCAAAATATAATTTCATTTGGTTGAACCATCGCATTGTCTGCTCCGGAGTTACATCCTTGCCATAGAAATCTGGCATTTTCACACGCTCTAGAGATTTAATCTCTTCCTCAGAAAGTTTCCCCAGGGACTCTTCTGACTGAGCAATGCCTTTTATAACATTCTGAGCTGCTGGTTCCCCGGCCAACCCTGTGTTAAATCCCGGTGGCGCACTAGGTCCTTGTCGTGCAACCCCGTGAGAAACACCAGCTTGCCTGGCGACGGCGGGGGAGCTGCCCACCCACTGCGAAACTTCTCTGATACTACTCAAGCGAAGTTCTCGGGCCTTTCCTTCCTTGACCCATTTACGCAAGTTTTCCCTGTATCAACCCTAGAGTTTTACGAAACTTGGCTTGTTCCGCCCTTATCTCGTTCGGTTCTCGGTTAAATGGTTGATATGACTCATACTCTCGTCGGGTAAGTTTCCACTTTTCGATCTGACGGACCCGCTCGATACTTGCTCCCAGGCGTTTCCGGCATTCACATTAGCTGCACTTGCGGTATTGCGTGTCGACACCGCCCGGGAATAAGCGCCCGGGGCGGGGGGCGGCTTACAGGGGTGCCCCCATCGTCGGATGAATGTCCCTCGAGCGGGTATGGCGCCGTCTTTCGGCGGTTGCGCCGGGCATACCATCAATTGGTCGGTGGCATATCAATACGAGGTTGATTTCAGCCATTAGGCTCACGATACCTTTGTTACCGCGGCAAAAAAATTTTCCCTCAAAAATAATTCCCGCCCGCGTGTTGACGCCGACTAGCTACCACCCACACCTTGGATCCCGGATCCCCCGCGCTAGTCTTGTCGGCTTGCTGCTAAGAAAACACCAACACAAGCCCGAATTTCTTCAAGAAATCCCTCTGAAGTCAGCACCTACTAGAGGCTTCACCCAGATCGACCTTTGGCAGAATCAAACTGCTCCTATGATCATCTACACAGCTCTTGGCTCCAACCTGACCCTATGGGTCTGACTTAATCTGGCTATTGACAGTAGCAGACTGCCCTCAAAGCCCTATTATCAGTTTCGGAATCCAATTCCGACCCTATAGCCTGATCTATAAATCCTACAGTAATTGGTTAAGGCAGAATCGACTTCTAGTCTCAAGAACCCGGTTCTACTCTGCTGCTCGAATTCCTTCTCTGGACTTTATAGAACTCTTCTCTGAGTTCAGAATCAGTTCTGCATACTTGAATCCGGCCAGATCAGGCCCTTGTTCGACCCAATTTCATGCACTATAGCTCTTGTTCGAGATCTGGCAGCCCGGACTTCTCCACGATTCCTGTTCCTTCGATTTCATAACAGGCTTAAGACCCATCGAACCAATTAACGCCACGTGTTCTTTATTGTTTCAGACCTTTAGGCTTACTCCCAAACTTACTTTCAGACATGCCATAGAGATGGTTGCGCAATGTGGTTTGTGGGATACCAAAATGAAGTGCTGCTTTCTTAATGGACATGACATTATCCTCAGCAGCCTCAATAGCTTTGTTCAAGTTCTCTAGAGTCCAAGCACCTCTTTCCATCGACCTGACCATTTTGGGTCCAATAGATGGAACATTTTGTTGTATGACTATGGCCTTGGCTTTTGATGTTCTTTTCTGTTTGGCAAGAAGAAGAGGGGCACGTGTGCTGGCAGACTCCGTGGCTGCATTAGGGGATGCATTAGGGGACAGTGCAACAGTTCTATTCCTTCTAAGATTCATACTGATTGGTCAAAACAAAAGATAAAAATAAGGAATAAGAGGATTTGATGATGGTAGCTTCTTCAACCTCTTCTGCAAAAATATGCAACAATATCAGAACCAAATGCTATGACAATCAACATAAAATATGCAACAGGGTTAGACCAACGCAATGACATGATTAGCAAGAAAACATTAAATATCTTAAATAAGAATATCAAAGTGAATAAAAAAAGTTACTTACTTGCAACAAGCAAATTTATAGAACAATCCTTTTGCCCTGTAAAAGAAAAAAGAACACCAGTTAATGTCAAGACAAACTCCTCTGCATTAAATACTGATGCTTAAATAAAAAACATATGAACTCACCTCCATTTTTGAAATGCCACAGTCTTCTCTCCACGATTTACAGTCTCCAATGGTTACAATTCTGATAGTGGAAGCATCAAGAAAAGGAAAGAGAAGAGTCTGCTCGTCCTGGCTTCTTTTTTCCCTTTTATACTTGCAATCATGCAAAAAGAGATGGATACATGGCTGGATTGGAGGACAACTCATCAATTCGAGCTTCTTCTGTACATCTGAGGGCCATTAAGTTTCTATGGCAATCCAATGCCTCAAATGAGACAACTGGAAATCCGACAGCAATCAATGGCTGTAAATAGACAGATTAGAGCTGCTTAGAATAGAGGAAAGAATTTGGGAAATAGATTGGCGCCAAATTTTTCAACCATCGATGAAATCTTATACTCCATAAAGAAAATTCGTGCAAAATAATAGTCTGATGTAGCACTATTCAGGTAGATTTTCATACCATTCTGGGCAGGAAAAAATCATGGCGGCAATACAAGCACGCCATGGCTGGGAATAACGACCTCCTAAACGGTGGACACAGGCGCCATTTAGGGTTCTAACAGAACCGATTATGGATAAACATGTCCCTCTTAGAGTTTCCAAAAGGCCAGACGAAAAACTTTTGTCGCCGATTTTCTGTTACAGTATGACGATGTGGCGGCCACGTCCTTCTCTAAACGTGGGCACGTCACCATTGACGGCCCACCTCCCTGGTCATGAACCAATGCTTTGGATCCGCTGTAATGGACGAGGCCCCGTTATAAGCCATTGTTTGTTTTATAATTTAAATCATAATTAAGATTTAGCTATACTAGGAAGAGCGGAAAATGACTGAAGGCGCAGGCGCAGAAACGGCCGCTTTGGCGGCCGCCAGAAACCGGCCTGGGCTCGACCCAGGTGCTCGCAATGGGCCCCCAAGGCCCCCGATTCTCATGGCAAGCGTGGGTACAGGCTGGATATCAGCCAACCAACAGGTTTCAGAGGCCTGCAAATCGGTTTTGTCGGTGGAGACTCCAGCAGGGACCACTCCAGGTCCTGCCGTTACTGCCCATACTCACTGTAATGTTCAGAATCAAAGCCTACATGGCTTGCAGGAGGCATTAGCGACAGATGGAATAGAGGTTAAGGTCTCGAAGGAAGTTAATGCTGAATTAGGGATTAACAGTGCTATAAAGCACAATCGTGGCTACAATCAAAGCAATCTGAAGGGAAATGATACTGGAGCCTGGAAGAGCGGGAATACTGTAGAAAAAATCTCAAAGCTCCGATTTTCCGACTGGATAAAGCAGGGCCTATCTGCAGAGGTTAGAAGCAATAGAGTAAATGATGCTCTTAGTATGTTATGTTCTGATAATTTTATGCCAGATCCGAGTAAGTTGAATCAATTTTCTGGTGCTCCATTTGAATGTAGCAAGATTAAGACATCAGTTATAGATCATGATAAACATTTGAGAAATATCCAAAATCTAGTCGCCAAATCCGTTGTTGGTTTTTTCACGGGAGGTTTCCTGGACTTCAAAAGGTTACACTCCTGGTTGACCAGGCATTTAGAGAAGTTAAGACTGCCACAGTTTCCGTCATTGAAAGCCATTGGAGGGAATTTTTTTCTCATTTTGTTTGACAACGAACCTACTGTGGAGAAACTTGTTACTAGAGCTGTAGATTACTTTGCAGGAGAGTTTATCTTATACCAATATTACGCGCCTGGTTTCACTTAAGATAAGTTGCCTGCCATAAAACTTCCTTGCTGGCTCGAGATTGAGCGTTAGCCTCCTGATATGCTTGATCCAGATTTTCTGATTTCAATTGCCAATACACTTGGTACTTATATTTCTCACTCAATTATTAGAGGTCCTAAGATGCGTATTCAAGATACCGCAGAATTTTGCAGAGGGTATACCGAAGCAAGTGGTTGTGCAAAGCGGTACGTACTTCTCTCTATTCAACTTGAAGCTGTTAAATGGCTGGGATTTGTGCAGGATGTTTTCCAAGCTACACATTGAGGGGCTTGATATTACGCAAAACAAGAAAAGTGTGAAAAGGGAGGTGCATACTTCGGACTCTAACCATCCCCAACACACACCCCCTTCATCAGAACCTACGAAGGGTATGATAGTTGATGTGGTCACTGGAGATAATCCCTTAGAGCTATCTTTAATCTCTTCTGATGAAAACAAACGGTTAGAAGTAGATCCAATAGTTAGTCATGTTGTGCAGGAGAAGTCAAATAAATCTGGCCCTGACGCTCGTTGTCTTTTCTCTCAATTGACCAATCATGGATTGGCTGGGCGGAGTCAACGGGTTTCAGACTCAGAATGGAAAAGTATAAAAGGAAAAGGCTCGAATGCTCTTAAACATGATGCTCCAATGAAACCTCCAAAAGTAGGAGTAGAAGTGCACGTAGCAATTGATAGTGATCCTCCGCTGGAAAATAGTGAGTTAATGTGTATTGATCCACCTGATCTCTTGCCTCCTGATCCGATGGCCGGGATACCTCTCCATTCAAATAGATGGGCTGACTTGGTATTAGAAGAAGTATGTGATATTGCAAACAGTATGGAATGTGAATTTAGGAAAAAGGGTAAACAGGGTGAAGGTGAGGAAGAGAGAATAACATCCAAAAGGAAGAAACCCGCTCCCCAAAAATGGATCATAAGATCTTAAGCTGGAACATCAGAGGGGTGAAATCATCAGAGATAAAGGGTAGTAGGTTAGCTTTGGCCTTGGCTAAAATTAAACCGGACTTCATATGCTTACAGGAGCATAGATGTAAAGATGAAGAAATAGAACATCTTTTGGGTCTGCTAGGAAATTGTTTCGTTGGAATTGCATCAACAAGCGGAAGCTCCAGTGCAGGGACATTAATCGCATGGAGGAAGGAGATCAAGGTATTATCTACATATGTAGACAATTTTGGCAGATGTAGTATAATCACCTGGGATGCAGGCGGACAACTGTGGGGTATAGTTAACGTTTATGCGCATAATGTTGCAAGAAAGAGAGGTACACTGTGGGCCTCAATTAAAAATAAGATTAGACGTTTTGGTGGCAATAACATCGCGTGGATCATGCTGGGTGACTTCAACATGGTGGAAAGTAGGGAGGATAGAATGGGCAATGCGGCAGAAATTGTGTCTGGCTTTGAGAAGGAGCAATGGGTTAGTTTGTTAGCAGAACTGCAACTATCAGAATTGCATGGAGATGGTGGGTTTACATGGCACAATGGACGGGTAGCGGAAGGAAGGGCATATGCTCGCCACGACAGATGTTATGTCAATCAGATCGCTGCATCTTGGTGCCCATCTTTATATCGTCAAAATCTGTTGGATAATTCCATCTCTGATCACAATCCACAATTGGTAAGTGGTCGCATTCTGGACAACTTTAAACCTTGAAAGACAGTTTTCAAATCTCGATACTTGAAGGATATTCATTTCAAGTTGCAATGCAAGAGAATATGGCTAGAGACGAGCTCAAATAAAATGGGAATGGAGGCAATGATCTCCTCATTAGCAGCTATTAAGAAATTTGCTAAAGAGTGGGGCAGAACCAAGGTAAGAGAGGAAAAGGCGAGATTAGATTCCTTGTATCAGGAGCTCTCCAATCTTAGAAGGGGGGGAATTATTACAGGAAACCGTGAGAAGGAAGTTCTTAAAGAGATAAAAAACTTGGAAACAATCAAAGTCACTCAGGCTAAAGTAAAAGCAGGCCTTACCTGGATAAGAGAAGGGGACAGATGTTCTAAATTTTTCTTCAAGGTTGCGAGGCAAAGAATGCATGCTGCTACTCTTACTCATATTCAGATGGAAGATGGGCGGGTGGTCAGCATGGAATAAATTACTACTCCTATATTTTTAGTATAGCCAATTAGATTTAGCTAAACTACCTTCGAATTGGAACTAGAAGTTTCTAACACTTGGCTAATCTAAATGCTTTTTCTCCGTCATGGTTTCTTGCTTTTGGCTAAACTTTCACAAAATGTAGAGCAAATATTAGCCATCACACTATCCTTATTTTAAAACATCCAAGTCTTTGGATAAATACATTGAACTTATTGATATTACAATGTAATTCAATATAGAAAAATAAATGGTGCATAATGTAGCATAAATTGCGCAATTATAATCATTGTTATAGATAGATAGATAGATAGATAGATAGATAGATAGATAGATAGATAGATAGATAGATAGATAGATAGATAGATAGATAGATAGATAGATAGATAGATAGATAGATAGATAGATAGATAGATAGATAGATAGATAGATAGATAGATAGATAGATAGTATTTTTACGTCATTGTTATGACTTCCTTAATATGAAAATAAAATAAAGACATAAATTAAAATATAAACATATATGCACATGTTCAAAGCTCAAAGTAAAAGTGCAACGTTCCTTCTAGATGTGATCCTTCCTCTGATAACTCATTTTCTTACTTGAAGTAAGAAGCTCCTACTTCATCTTCGTACTCGAAACAAGAAGTTCTTTGGTGATTTCTTAAAGTTCCTATATACCTTAATGTCGGTTACTAGGCTAATCCATCCATTTTTCCAAGTTCACTCTTTCTTAGGTTTGGCTAATTGTTGTCCTGGTGGAGTTGTCTGGAGGTGGAGGTTTGGCTATCCAATCTAGAAACTCACTTGGTCGGCAAAAAAATTGGGCTAAAATTTTCTTTTTTTGAGCAATTTTTCCCATTTACTTTAGCCATTTTGCTTGGCAAAAATGCTATAAAATAGCCATTTGGCTAACCTTAGCCGTTATTTTATTCCATGGTGGTCAGGGAACCTCAACTGATCAAAGAATATTTATATAATTACTTTAGGTGTTTCTTTGAGCAGACGGATGTGGAGTTTCAGGATTGTTTTGAAAATATGATCCTTGCTAAAGTAAAACCTAAATTGACTCAACCACAAAGGGATGTGCTGGGAGCACCTCTATCCAGGGAAGAGATTAAGGAAGCAGCCTTCTTGTTGGCTAAAGACAAGTGCCCAGGTATGGATGGAATTCCCGTTGAGTTTTTTCAGACCAACTGGGAATGGATAGAACCGTTTATTTATAGCGCATACTCAAATTTTTTAGAAAGGGAATACTTGGACAAGAGACTCAACACTGGAGTCATTACATTGATACCAAAAGTGAAAGAGCCTAGATCAATTAATGACTGGAGACCGATCACATTATTGTCCTCCTTTTACAAAATTGTGGCTAAGGCATATGCAGAGAGACTAAAACCAATTCTCATGGAACATATCTCCTATATACAGTCTGGTTTCTTGCCCAAAAGAAGCATTCTTAGCAATATTGCCGCAGCCTTCAAAGGTTTGCATTGGGCAAGAAAAACGCAACAGAGAGTCATATACTTGAAGTTGGACTTTAAGAAAGCATATGACAGTGTAAGCTGGTCCTTTCTTCAGAAGATGGTTCTAGCTCTAGGATGTGGTTCAAACTTCACATCAGTGGTAATGAAGCTTCTTGATACTAGTCACGCATCAGTGGTTTTTTCTGGTGAATCTTCTTCTATTTTTCCAATTGGCAGAGGCATCAGGCAAGGCTGTCCATTGGCACCATTTCTCTTTAATGTTGTAGCCGAGGGTCTTTCCCAATTGCTTCTTTCAGCTACAGGTGATGGAATCATTAATGGTCTCGCTATGCAGGATGGAACTCAACAGGTATGTAGCCAATATGCGGACGACACTTTTCTCTTCTTGGAAGCAACAGAGGAGAATCTATCTTGTGCCACTAGGCTTCTTAACATGTTTTCCATGGCTTCCAGTTGTTCTTTGAACTGGAACAAATGTGCTGCATTGTGGCCTTTGGATGAAACCATACCTGATTGCATTCTCCAATATCCTTGGAAAGTAATACCAAGCGGTGCCTCATCCAGATTGTTGGGTATCCCGATTGGTATTAACAGGTCAGCAATAGAGACGTGGGATGAGATCCTACTTGGGTTGGAAAAACATTTAAATTGGTGGAAAATATGTAAGCTTTCTATGGCTGGCAGGATTGTGGTAGCTAAATCAGTACTTTCACTACTACAAAAATAGGTAGAAATGGCACAAAAGTGACGTTTATGCTCCGCCTTTTTACGGAGCATAAACGTCACTTTTGTGCCATTTGGGGAGCACAAACGTCATAAATGGCACAAAAGTGACGTTTATGCTCTGTAAAAAGGCGGAGCATAAACGTCACTTTTGTGCCATTTCTACCTATTTTTGTAGTAGTGTTTGTAGCACGTATGTATATGCAGCTTCAGTGCTGTTGGCTCCAAAAAGCATCACTCAGCAATTGACAAATTCAATAAGGAATTTTGTATGGGGTGGAAATGAGGAGGGAGCAGATGTTAAGGTGGCTTGGGATAAGTGCTGCATTCATAGAAACCAGGGTGGATTAGGGATGCTAGATATTGCGTTGCACACTAAAGTTTTGGCAAGCAAATTCATTTGGCAGGTGTTGAATGGGCAGGTGAATTCTCCTGGTACTCAGCTGCTGAAACAATCACTTTTACATTGCATTTCATGTGACAAAGCCTCCATGAGAGCGGAGTTGCCATGGGCCCTCTTTTACAAATTAAAACCTTTCTCAGGGGCTTCACCTTTTTTGAAAGGATTACTTAAAGCGTGGGAATCAGTGAGGGGTTTATGGCACCTGAATGTAGTGAACTGCCACTCCATCGCAATGTCGGTGTGGTGGTTAGCCATAGAAACGGATGGGGATCCAAAACCCCTATTTTCTCTAGTGGATATGAGAACTCAGAGAAGGTGGTCATCACACGGAATCAATTTTGTTGGCGATTGGTACTCACAGGGGTGCTTTTATCATGGGAAGACTTCAAGCAGAAGTTTAAGCTGCGTCCACAAGATGAAGCAATTTGGCGGTCGGTCGTAGGTAGCATTCTGTATTATGCACTACCACTGGTGGGGGATTGTGTGACATCTCATGAAGCTTCGCACGAGCACCCTTCAGTTTCTGCTTGTTACAAACTTCTTCATTCCAATGAGGTATTAAAGTTATCGCCGAAGTGGTCCTTGCAATGTGAGGAGGAGGATTTGAAGCGTATGTGGAAACAGGTATGGAAGAATCGGCTTCCCCCTAAAGTGCAAGTTCTCACATGGCAGATAATACACAGGGCATTAAGAACTAACAGTGTGGTCAGCAGATTCAACTCACAAGTTAGTCCTATTTGTCCTATGTGTGATTGTACGGAGGAATCTATTGAGCATTGCTTTATAGAATGCACAGACATCCAATCAGCTTGGGTCCGAGTGAAAGAAGTTTTTGAATTATCTTGCCCAGTTGTAAACGTTGTGCTGGGAATTTATCCTAGAGGATGGTCTGCATTAAAAAGGGAGGCTGCGCATTTGTGTAAGGGATGGCTGCTCTGGATTATTTGGAAGAGACGCAGGGCTTTTGTCTTCTCACAGAATTACTCGCATTCCTCCAGGATCCTGATATCTCTTAAATCTAAACTGAGTAAACAGGTTCAAGCTGCGACAGATCAAAGAGTGGCTCGTCAACTATGGGATTCTTTCTTTAGTCAGTTGTGATGAGTGGCACATTTAATCGTGCTATGTGATTAACTCTGCACAGTCGTCGAGACGTTGTGGAGGTTCTGATATCACATAGAATTAAGTTGTATACATAAACCCATTATGAATGAAAGCATCTTTCAATAAAAAAAAAAAAAAAGATTTAGCTATGCTAGATTATCCATGCACACTCCATTATATGGATTAAGATATTTCTTGTAAGATCTTGTTGATTTTGAGCCATTCCCCTAAGCCAGCATGAAGCCATAACCCTTCCAAGATTGAACGTCCATATTAATCTCTAAGAAAATTTGTTTCATCTTAATTCCTTTAAAGATGTCATTCCAGTTCAATTGGGAATCGCCTCAATTCTATTAGAGGTATTTCATCTCAACTCTTTTAAAGATGACCTCAATTTTATTAGAGATGTTTCATCTCTCAATTCTATTAGAGATCTTTCATTTCAATTCTTTTAGAGATGATCTCAATTCCTTTAGAGGTTTTAAGTTCTTTACTTCGTCAATAAAGATTCTAATTCACTCCAACACAAAATCATGGGCAGACAAGATTCAATTGTTGCAACTTTAATATATCCAAATAACAAGAGAGTTACTAATTCTCCTAACTTTGCTTATTGCAACATTTGCTAATATCCATCCACAAGTGCTTTGTATTCCAAAAGTTTGTCCATATAATACCTTGTTGCATCAAAAGGTGGATGAAGTTTGAACTTATCTAGATATCTTCGATAAAAGGAAGTCTGTATCTCCTTATCTTGAAGGGTAAGTATTTTTTTCAGGTTAGAGGTCCTCCTCGTCATCTCTAATATTATGAGATTTTGTATGTTCCCTTTTCTACAAGATCTCAAGAGAAATTCCACTACTTTTATAGGGCTTTAGTACATTTTTCAGACAAATGCAGACGATAGGTATTCTCACCAATTTTATTATGAATTTGAAATATAATATCTACGAGCTAGTTTGACGTATCTATTACACATTTTCCAAAGATGCTATTTAGAAAGATGTATTCAAATCCATTGACCTTTTGCATAGTCAATTTTTCTTCATTGCTTTGCAAGCCGAGAAATCATAAATTTCAGACTATAGCTTCTTCTATGTTTTGGTTCGGTGCCCATTGAAAGAAAGGATATGGCAATGTCCAAATTGACCACAATGCAGTCACTAGAGACCAACATATTATGGCAAGCAGAGACCTTATGAAAGACCTCTCTGCCACAACCATCCCATTGCTCAACAAGGACACCATTATAATTTTTGACAGACTCTTGCAACATATACAAATTGTCATGTGGTCAAACTGTTACAAGGTTTTGAAGTTATGCCCAACAACGTTGGGCACCACAACTAGTTTATTTCTGGTTTTATAATGATGTGGAAATATAGAGATCCAAATCCTCTTGATTTATGCAACCATTGTGTATTTTATACGGAACGTTACATTTTTAGGGCATTGATCTCAAGGGATGATATTCCCAAGTGATCCTGGCCCAAAGGGTAATGATTTAGTGATAAAGCAGGAGGGAACTAGAATTTTTAATGCGAACATGAGATCCTGAAGCAATCTCAAATTGGCATTTGAGCAAAATGAGAATTTTTGGTACGGGTGAATGAGATTTTTATTCTCATTCAAATTGAAAAGATAAACAAATTGTTTGGAAGACGTAAATCTTCACTTAATGTATTTGGCTAGCATTCGCCCCGAGGGTTTGCAGCAACATTCAAGTCATAGATATATATTTGTTTTTTTTTTGCCTTCAAATCCGTTGCACCCATGCTAGTTTGTAATGATGAACTTGTATGCTTGAACTGCTAACATCATTTTTGGCCTTGCCTGTATCACCAGCAGAAAGAATTCAATTGAAGTATTTCGGAAAACTTCTGAGTTCTATTCTGTTAAATAGATTCTTTTCCTCAATTGCAGAATTTAAGTTCAAGGAATCTTGTAAATCTGTTGCAAGTGTACGAATGTCTTCAGCAAACTCAAATTCAAAATTCCACAAACAAATGAAGCCAGTCTGGCTTTTAGAATTAGTTTATTCTTCCACTTTAAATATTGCAATTTTGTCCTCAATGCACTTATTAGTTTTAAATTTTATGTTGTTAGTTTTAGAATACCCACTCCATGAACCACCTGCTGATTAAAGCTTGTCATACGAACAATATCTTTCACCAACTTATTGATTGTGTCCAAAGAATCATCCTCAAAAAATTATCAGAGTACCATATTATACAGCCAGGATGATAGGATCATCTAATCAATGAGGGCAGCGGCCAAATTTACTAGCTGACAATAAGAACTACTTCTATCACCCCTAAGCTCCTGGAAACTTCCTTGTTCAATTATCTGTCCATATTTAACTACTGCAATTACATCAACATTTCTTATGGCTGAGAGCCTATGCGCGACGACAATTGTAGTCCGGCCCTTCATGAGATGGTCTAGTGCTTCTTGCACACATTTCTCTGACTCTGCATCCAGGGCACTGGTTGCTTCGTCCAAAAGAAGAATTGTTGGGCACTTCAATATAGCTCTAGCAATAGCAACTCGTTGTTTCTGCCCTCCAGATAGTTGTATTCCTCTTTCCCCTACACTAGTTTGATAGCCATTTGGTAAAGCACTAATAAAAGCATGAGCATTGGCAGCTTTGGATGCTTCTATAACTTCTGCTTCAGATGCAACTTCCTTTCCATAAAGAATGTTCTCATATATGCTTCCTGAAAAGAGAGCAGGTTCTTGCTGAACAAAGCCAATGTGTTTCCTCAGTGACTTTAGATTTAGTTTTCGTACGTCTTTCCCATCTATCATCACACACCCAGAGGTTGGATCATAAAATCTTTGGATCAATGCGATTATAGAGCTCTTTCCAGAGCCACTAGCACCCACTAAAGCCAGAATTTTACCTGCTCTTACTTTAAGGCTTAAATCCTCGAACACAATGATATCTGGCCTGCTTGGGTAGCTGAATTTTACATGGCGTAGTTCAATATCACCCTTAATCTCACAAACTTCTTTGGCTCGTGGATTGTCAGGATTTATCTCAGTTTGTCGGTCTAGAATTTGGAAAACTGAAAGCAAAGCTTGAGTTCCTTTGACTAAATCTGGAGCTGCGGCAAATGTCTCAGCAACACCAAATGCAGTGATAATAATCACCATGAAAGTTTTTATTGCATTACCAAAGCCTGTGACTCCTTGTTTGATCAACACAGAACAGTACCATAATCCTAGACCATATGATGTATACAAGCAGAACTGAGACACGCCGTAGCAAATCCCTGCAGAATGGCCTCGCCTTACAACTTCCCTGTTTGGACCATGCAGCTCCTTGATAAATGCATCTAACACCTTTTTCTCAGCAGAAAAGGCAGCTACAGTTCTAATGTTTCCAACAGCCTCACCAGCAACCATGCTCGCTTTGGCATATGCCTTCGATAAGTCTCCTCCAAATCCTTTCAGGAACATTTGCTGAACAAGTAATTCCTGTTAGCATTCGTATAATAAGTTATATCTTCAAGTTCTTGATTAAAAGTGATCTACCTCTCCCAGCAACGCTATTAATAGCAAAGGAAAAGTGGAGGTAATAACAATGGCAACACGCCACTCCAAAACATAGGCTATGAAAAATGCAACGACCACAAGTGTCATGTTCTGCACAACTGTACAAATGCGATCTGCGACGACCACTCTGACCATTGAAGCATCAGAAGATAACCGTGCAGCAACCAAAGAGCTGCTGTTATCATCCTGATCAAACCAGCCAACCTCATTTTGAAGTACGCCTAAGCCAACAAACAAGTTAGCCCCTTTGAAGTTCAAAACATATGGGCATTTGGCCGTTACCTAAAAGCATTAATTCTCGAACACGTTTTGTAAGATTTTCTCCCATTGCCCCAAAAGAGTAATGCTGAAGCACATGACTAAATATCACACATAAAGAAGATCCACTTAAGATGAGTGAATATTTATGAACTTCCCTTTCTACAAATTCTTTGTCAGGATTGTAGAAAGTTATTAACACTTGAGTTATCGCCAAGGCAAATAGAGGAAATTCGCAACCGGATATAATTGCTCCAATCGTGCCAAGCAAAGCATATGGCCATTCTGGCCTGTTAAGCTTGAGTAACCTCCATAATGATGGCTTCGAGTAATGGGCTTGTACCCAGCTCTCATCATCAGCTTTAGTAGAGCATTGAACGTCTAAGCTGTTTTCACTTTCAGAAATTGATGAACTACACGAATGCCAAAAAAAGATTTTAAGGAAACATTATATATAAACATCTTTCACCAAACATTAAGACAAGATGCTTACGGGGAGTCCTCGTCAGAAGTAATGCTAGTGGTTGCATTTGATCCAGCTTCTTGAGCATTTGATCCAGCCTCTTGTAATTTTGTAAAAGAAGAATATGACCCATCATCACCTTTTGCAATTAGTTCTTCATGAGTCCCAACTTCCAGAATGCTACCATGTTGCACAACCGCAATCAGATCTGCATATCGAATTGTTGACAGCTGATGGGCAATTACCACACTAGTCCTCCCAATCATGAAATGATTAAGAGCATCCTGAACTAAGTGTTGTGATCTTGTATCTAGTGAGCTCGTGGCTTCGTCCAATAGTAATATTTTTGGATTCTTTAACATTGCCCTTGCAATAGCTATTCTTTGCTTTTCTCCACCTGACAATGAGACACCTCTTTCCCCAACCTGTTCTTTAAAATCTTTAACATAAGCATTATAGCTTAGGCTACGTTACACGTTCATCAAAGCAAGGAATCCAAGAGTACCTGAGTCTCGTATCCCTGTGGCAACTTTTGAATGAATTCATAAGCATTTGAGGCCTTGGAGACCTGTACGATCTCCTCCATTGTGGCATTTTCCTTACTGTATAGAAGGTTTTCTTTGATTGTAGTTGCAAATAGTGCTGGTTCCTGGCTGACAAGTCCAATCTGCCTTCGTAACCACTCCAATTGTAATGACCTTATATTTTTTCCGTCGAGGGACACCTCCCCTATAATCATTCACAACAAAAGCTCTCACCATTGCAGTATACATTTTATTGGATTACTGTTCTTTTCAATCTCTTCAAAGTTTAATGTTAGAACACAAGGGAATTGAGATAAAATACCAGAATCAGGATCATAGAATCGCTCAATAAGCGATACAATAGTGCTTTTGCCAGAACCACTGCTACCTACAATAGCAACTGTCTTGCCTGCTGGAATTATCAAAGAGAAATTCTGTAGCACAATTGTATCTGGACGTGATGGGTATCTGAAGGAAACGCTCTTTAACTCAATGCAACCATCAACACAGCTGGGCTTCTCCCCTTTCAAGCTAATGAGTTTAAGTACTGGCTTCCTCCGCAACGTCTTTAGAATATTGGACACTGATGCCCTTGCCTCTGTAAATGCTGGCAAATTCGAAAATGCCTGACCAAGTGAACTGCATTGAAGATGAACTTTCATTGTGAAGTTAGTTATTACCTAAAAGCTGGTTGTATGTTGTGGTATACTTACAAGCCACTTATTACAACATTCAAGATGGTGGTAAAAGCTTTTCCAGCATTTGTTGTCCCATGACGAATCAATACACTTGCATACCATAGCAACAGAGCCCAAGCACACAAAACTAGTGCATAAGTGCAACCAATGCCAAGACCTTTAACAAGGCCACTACGTTTTCCCAACTTCAAGGTTGGTTGCAGAGCCCTGGAATACGCATTTACTGCTCTTGCTTCTCCTCCAAATGAGTACACTATTCGTACTTGAGCCATCACCTGATTACAAAAGTTCATCAATATACATATTAAAGAATAGTTCCTTTATTTGTCGATTACGTGGTGTTATTTCTTCTACTGTAAGAAACATTAACAACTATAGGAAAGAGGTAAAGACTGTAACAGAGACCATGATAAGTATAGACATGCCTGCTCAACAATTTTGCCAGCCTCCTCATAGGCCTTTTGACTCTTTGCAGCAATATTGACCATGGAAACAGCATAGGCACCTGAAATGAATACTTTTACCGGGGCAATCTGCTTGTTTGCATATAACTGCTTTGCGCTTAATATACATACCATTGTTAATTTGTCTATTTAATAATGCTCCTAGAGTTGAAAATTAGTGAGCCCAAAAGACGTTAATATATATTCTGCAAAGATTTATAGCAATAAGAATATAAAAGAGATAAATAAATCCAGCAGCTTGATTGGAATACATTGTCACACCTCCAACAAAAGCAATTGCAGGTACCACAGCAACAGTCACAAGAGCTAGCTGCCACACTGATGCAAAACCTGCTACTAATCCTCCTAGAAATCTTGCTATGAAATGTAGAAAGTTTCCAGCCTGAAAGTTGGGAACAGCTGAAATTAGGACCCATACCCCATAGCATGAAATTAATTAGACATCAGTCCTCAGCTGTATATAATTTTGCACATAGTTTTACTATAATTAGGAATAATGTTTTCACTATCTGAAATGTCATACATAAGAGAATTGCTAACATGATTTCAAAATGCCAAGTATTCCATGAATCTGCAGCGATGGTTTGTGCCAGATCACCAACGAATGGCAACCATAAGTTTGATCGAACGAGTGCCTGTACGGACCTGCTTGACCTGCTAAAATTCCAGTAGGAGGAATCCCAAGTGGGGCTGGCAGCTGGCAATAGTAGATCATTTGGCTTGGTCTTGACCCGGCCAGTCAGTTCCTCACATGGCCAAGGTTGGCAAGTAACTTAGTTGTAGAGCATTTGCCTTTCTAGTAGAAAGTTCTGGGTAATACCTAGATGGTTCATCCTCAGTTCCTAATAGACTGAAGGTCAGATGGTCATTGTTCCATCTCTGACATGACTCATGGGAATTCTGTGCTTTCTCCCACCAGACAATAAAGGTTATCCAATATAACTTCATCTATAAGCTTCTAAATGGAAATTACAAATTTATTGTCTTTTCAAAAAGGAGCAGAATAGGAGTAAACCTTTTCACTAATGGCATCTTGGATGACTACTATATCACTCGAAAATCGGTTCACAACCTCCCCGACAGTTGTATCAGTATCAAAAAAGCCTACATCCTGGTTCAGCATTGCTTTCATATAATTAATTCTTATTCGAGCTGATTGTCTCTCCCCAGAATGCATCCAGCATGAGACCTCTACAAAAGACATAAAACCTTTTAACTATTAGTTTACTGCTCTGGCTTTTTTTATTAACTGCGTTCTTGATTAGAAACAAAAACATAGTGAAGAATATAATTACCTAACCAAGCTGCAACTAAGACAACAAGAGCCAAGTAAAGCAAATAAAGTGCAAACTGCAAGAGAAATATTGTCGATCAGTAACACCAAGCAAGTTTCAAAATGGAGACTTCATATTTACCTTAGAAACTTCTTCGGCCATATGATTGGGATTATCATAATTTTTTCCAAACGCATCAACGAGCCTTCCAAAAAAAAGGAAGTATATAGGTACTGCAACTCCATGAGTAAGAGAGCCTACAGCACCTACGATCATAAGCAAAATGTCATATACATCTGCAAATGAGTAAAGCTTGTAGTAAGGGACCCGTTCAGGAATATCAATCGTATAGTATGGCCACAATGATTTTGCCTCATTGTGATGCTCACGAATTAACTTTGGTGATTCCCAATCGTCAGCTTCAATTCCTGGGTCAATGGAGTCACTTGGCCTATCCTTGTCATCCCTCCAAATCATGTCCAACGTTGAGGTTATAACTTCACTTTCCATCTCATAGGCAATATTATGCTCTTCTACATCTGTAGATCGCTCAACGGAACCACTTTCTGGCTTACCCATGGTGTCTCCCTAAGTATGACAAACTACGTAACCTAGCAGTACATTTTCCTATAAAGTTGAGCTGTCTCCCACCCAAAAAATAAGCTGAAATAACTTCTCTAGATCAAAGAATTTTTATCCTGAAAAACTGGCCCTTGTCAAAATCCAGCAGCTGCAGTTTACATCAAAGTTCTGAGTTATCATTTAAAAGGACGTAATTGCATAAACGTCTAGATTCAGGTCTGTATCATGCTCTTCTAAACTACAACTGGGATGCATAGTAACTACTATCTAAGAGAATGCTAACTTCATTTCACAACCGAGTAAGCAATGGATATAATAAACGTGCAATATATCCCAGACATACATTTCTCTGTGTTACCGGATACATAAGCCACTGCAATCCTATCTTTCGTCGTCGAAACTCCAGTTCTTGCTGAGCCAATCAGACTGTCATACTGCAGAAGTGGTGGATGGAAGGAAACATGACAGTTAAGGTGACCTGTAGAGGACTAGTAGACGACGGTTTTGATGTTTTTAGGATTGTTGTGTCGCGTTCTGCTCCCTCATCCAATCTCTTTGTGACACGTGGCAAACATTGTATCCCTTTCCCTCTTGAGTGAAAAGTGATTGTTGACATTAAATATTTATTAGATAATTTTTCGGGGGAAGAAGGGGTTAAACCCCCAGGAGAGCCCATTACGCCTAATAAATGGGCGAGCCCGCCGTATGCAGCCCATTTATTTGGCGTAATGGGCGAAGCCCTGGGGTTTGACCCCTTTAACCGAGGAGCTCCGAGGCAATTTTGCCTCGATTCATTGCTGTGCAAGAAGATTTTGCAGGGGCACAACAAGCAATCAATCCGAAGCGAGATTTCTTCCACTCTTCCACAAGCCGCACAAAGTAGGAGTAGGGAAGGCCGATTGGAAGGAGAATGCGAAGGAGAATCTTTTGCACAAATTGGAAGGCCGATTGGAAATCGGGCCGAGGAATCTGGCTAAGAAATCCTCGATCCGGTGAGGAATCGGCTAAGAAATCGACTCTTTGGAGCTTATCACGAATCGGCTATTGGAGCTTTTCGGCATGTTTGAGCGGCAGCCCACCGAGCCTATTTTTCAGTTTTTGGTGCTTTAACTTATTGCCTTCTCCTAGTTTAAGTTTTCCTTTTCTTCCATTCAAAATCCGTTCTTTTTGTGTATTTTATCTTAAGGAAATCACATCGGACTTGTGTAAGCTTTCTTTTGTAAGCCACAACAGGTGTTTGATCCTTCAAATCATTGTTCTTGCTGCCGTATGGTGTGTGAGCCACAAAGCAGCCGATTGGAAGGCCGATTTGAAGACCAGATCCCTTCGGTCCGGTGCCTGCGTGGCGGTTTATCATTCTTTGCCTCGGCCACTGCTGCATTTATCATTCTTGTTGCGGTTTATCATGATAAAGCAGGCGGCCGCCTGTTTATCCGGCCGCGGACACAGACACGCCTAATCACTGATCTTGATCCAACGGTTAGGATCTAAAATTGCCGAGGAGCTGCCGGTTAAGGATTCCGCCCGAAACTTTTGAGGCGGCGAGCGCCGCCAACCGTGCGCCACCTCGGCTGGCGGCGCCGCCTCAAAATTTTCAGGTGGAATGCAGATCGAGTGCTTCCACCTCCACCATAGGTCGAGATTTGAGTTCCTGGGGCATCGTCTTTTTATTATTTGGTGGATTGAGATGGTTATTTTTTCTTACCATCGTACTTCAGAACCTCCAAAGAATGTTGCTAATGCTCCTGATAAAACGCAGAGTTCTTGTCGCTATTCAAAGAAGCCTAGCTCGAGTACTCTAGCTCCTCGCTCTCGACGTCACATTGCCGTCGTCGGAGGGAGATGGTATAGCAACCTCACACGAAAAGTTTCTGTTGCATCTTCTTTTTTGTTTTGGGAGGGCTTTGATACGTGTGCCAGGGAACGCCGCATGTAACGCTGTATATGGTGTTCCCTTCATCTTGCTGCCCCCTTGCGGGATCGAAGTTCCTCCTTGCGGGATCCCAGTTGACGAAATTAAGTGCAAGTTTGAAATGGCCCACCAGCATTCAATGAGAAAGTCTAGAGCCAAGGAAGAATTCGGATGGCTTGGTTCTATACAAAATTTATGCTCAGTTTTCTCCACCGTCTCATTTGGCGCCCATCTCATTTGTCTGATTCGGTGCCCATCTCATTTGGCACTCAGTTGTGTCAGCTTGGAAACGTGAGTAGAGACTGCAGGTATACACAGCTTTGGAACGACTTTGATGGTGCTAAAAAACTAACTTAATAACATCTTTTTCTCAGAAATTTCTGTTCTGATCTTGCTTCTGGAGCCGAGCTTTGAAGGTTTTTATTATTTTCATTCGATCATTTGTACTTGAGTTGGGTCAGATAGTACTAGAAAACTAACGATAACATTTTTTCTGAGGATTTCCAGGTGTTCTTCTCTTGCTTTTGCAAATAGGAAATAATCAAATCACTATGCATGTTCTTCTGTGATTCTAATTGGTAAGATAGTTTTGCATCAGTTCAGAAATGACTGTTTTGATTATGTTGCTTATTTGGAAAATATTTTGGCATAAGTTGGAGTTGTTGCAGCTTGGCATCTAGTCGTACATTTGATTGAAAGCTGCCCAATACAATATCTGACATCCAATTCATACATCCAGTCATACAATATCTGACAAAATTATGCTGACAAAAAATCTTATAATATGTTTATGCCTCTTCTCTTTCTTAGTGTTGGGGTAAATCTTTATCTTCTTCACAAGAAAACGTGCATGTAAAAAAGATTGTACCAGTTTATCTGTTGTAGATAATTCCATTCAGGAAGATTATTTTCAATGAGGTCTCAATTACACTCGAACACACATGTCAATAATATCATGCAACATACCCAGTTACTCTGACAAGCCATGCACATCAAAATCCTTACTTCAACAGTTAGGGGATGAAGAAGTTTATAGAACTCTTTGTTCCTTGGCAACTGGAAAATCCCCTGGTCCAGACGGATTTCCCCCGGAGTTTTTCAGGGAGTTTTGGGAATTCTTGGGGCAGGACTTCCTCAGGGCTATTAGAGGTGCATGGAACTCTCAGCTTTTACATCCTTCCTTGGCAGCTGGATTCATCACTCTCGTTCCTAAAGTGTCAAGACCTCAGGTTATCAGTGAGTGGAGACCTATTGCTTTGACCAATGTCCTATATAAGGTCATCATGAAAATTCTGGCTAACCGTCTGAAACCTATTCTAAATAGGATTATTGGCAGAGAACAATCAGCCTTTCTCCCTGGAAGAAACATTCTGGATAATTATTTGGCTGCAAGGGAAGGGTTACATTGGTGTAGGGTATCAAGACAGAACTGTGTGCTGATAAAGATGGATTTCAGGAAGGCCTATGACTCTCTTAGATGGGAGGGTCTGCAAGAGGTGATGGTTCATATGGGTTTTCATAGGCAGTTTGTTGATATTTCTATGGGCATGAACAAATTAGCATCAGCATCGGTGCTTGTTAATGGTGAACCATCTGGCCTCTTTGATCTCCGAAAAGGTATCAGGCAAGGGTGCCCTTTGGCTCCTTACTTGTTTCTCATCATGGCAAATCTACTTACTAGGATGGTGAACCTCAAAATTTCAGAGGGTTCAATGAGTGGTCTCTCTCTACCTGGTGGTGCTGACGAGCTCACAATTATGCAATATGTTGACGATACCTTCATGTTTCTCAGATTTGATGATGGTAGATTTCAGGCATTTCGGGACGTTCTTCTGGCTTTTGAGATCGTATCCGAGATTGGTCTTAACCCTAACAAATGTTCCACTCTATGGGCACTAGAAACTGCGCCTGATCCTCGAGCCAGTATGCTAGGTTTTCCGGTAGTGAAAGCAGGTGAATCAATTACTCTCCTGGGCCTTTCACTTTCCTTATCTGATAATATCAAAGGACTCTGGTCGCCTTTGTTGGATCGTCTTCGGAAGAAAGTTACTCTATGGTCAGCCAAAGGTCTTGCCGTGTCTGGGCGTGTAACAGTGGCCAATGTTGTCCTTGCTGCCTCTCACATTTTCTTCTCGTCTGTAATAGTGGCACAGAAATTTGTGTACAACCAGATCCAGGTCATAATCAGGAAATTTATCTGGGGAGGTATGGCCAAGGTTGGTTGGTCTGAATTATGTAGAGATAAGAAAGAAGGTGGTCTTGGTTGCAAAGACCCCTTCTCTCAGGCTCAGGCATTAGCAGCCAGATACGTATGGAGAGTACTGCAAGGTGACTCTTCCCCTGCCCTAGTATTTGTCAGATATTGGTTTCAACGGTGTAAACTCAAAAGCAAGCCTTCCCTCTCAAGGGATGATTTCGGGGCTGCCTTTAGAGACTTTAAGATAGCCCCAGGTACCTTTCCTGTTATGAGAAAAATACTCCAAGCATGGGCGAAGGTGCAACCATTATGCTCTCCTGCTAAGCTACCTCCACATACTGGTAAGATCTATCTTTTTTGGAATATTAGGGTTTGGGCATCAAGGAATCTTCCTCTTGCACTAGTACACCCCTGAATCTATAGTAAGTGGAAAGTTCACGGGGTCTCTAGGCTATCTCACCTTTGGGAGAATGGTAGATGGATCTCTTGGTCCAAACTAAAAGGGTTGGTCCCAAACGCTGGCGAGGGTGATAGGAAGATCCTGAGGGAAATCCAAGCTAATATCTCTGATCTCTCTGGGCTGGAGGGTCCTGAAGAAAGTTGGGAGTGTGTGGAATCCCCTTCTTACAAGGTAGCTAAGTTCCCCTTAAAGCCGAGCTCATTCTAGGGGTCAATAGACCAGCTACTATTCAACTCCTTGCCAACTCCTGGAAGTGCATGTGTTCCCGAAGAATCCAGTTCTTGCAGTGGACAGCCCTTCAAGGTGGTCTCTCCTCCAATGCTAAACTCTTCCTGAGAGGTATTTCAGCAAGTGAACTGTGCCCTCTAGGCTGTCAAGTCAGCGAATCCACTGCACACGTGTTTTTTTGCCCTAGGATTTTTTATTTCTGGAGGTGGGTTACTCCCATTCTAGGACTTGACTTACACCAACTCAACTGGCCAGGTATTATAATTTCATTTTGGGAGCTGCCAAATTACTACTTCACTATCAATTGCCCTTTGGGTGGTCTGGAAGCATCGGTGTCAGGTTGCTTACGGGGGGCAAGAAGTTAGCATTGATAAAATTAAAAGCCTCTTCAATATGGAAGTGGCCTTAATGGCGCTAGCCCATCATAGGAAGATGGGTAGGAACTATAACAAGGAACTTGACAGAATTGGCAAGCTTGAAGGTTTTTACACGTTCTTCAAGTGTAATTGGGTTGAAAAGGATGAAGGCAATCATCAATGAAGGAGGTAAACTCTTGTCTAGAACAAAAAATGAACAACCCCCAAGCGGCAAATGATGGATGGAAGTGCACAGCCTTACCTATAGTACTCGCTCTTGTGGTGAAGAAGGTGCTTTGCCCTATAGTGGGGAAGAAGAACTGGCTGGGCCACTAGTACACCTTCAATTGTCGTGTTTTGGGTCTTTGGATTATATTTCTCTATCTGTTCCGATGAGGGGACCCAATGTACTCTTTTTCTAAACTAATAAATTGTATTCTTACTCTCAAAAAAAAAAAAAAATCTAAAGGAAAAGCCCCTTTCATAGCTACAACAACAAGCCTCACCCAATATTAGCACTCCAGTTTATATATCGACACAATTTATCTACATTTGTCATATCAATTAAATCTACCCAACAACCACGACTAATGGCCATATATGCATTTCACACGTCCAAGACTAATGCCCGGCATCGCCGGGCAAACGTTTCTAGTTGTCTTTTATTATTTGGTGGATTGGGAAGGCGTCATCTTTTATTATTTGGTGGACTGGGAAGGCTAACTTTCTTGAGACCGTACTTTGAAACCTGCAAAGAATGTTGCCAATGCTCCTGATGAAATGCAGAGTCCCATCGGTGCTATCCAAAGAAGCCTAGCTCGAGTACTCAAACTCCGCACTCTCGACATCACGTTGTCATCATCGGAAGGAGATGGTGTGACAAATTCATACGTAGAAAGACGTGTCATACAGATGCAAAAGGTGGTTGCATGAAGCAAGATTTGAGCTCGCAACTTTTTAGTTGCAAAACATACACCTTTGCTAAGTGAGTTATCAATACTTGTTGAAGACATCCCCATGCATCTTCTTCACATACGAAGTTGCTTTCAGAAACATTGTGGAACCTTCATACATGTGCGATAGTTAGCGCAATGTCATCTTTAGAAGTGGTGCATCCTGACCATTTGTTTAGAAATCGAGACCTTTATATAGGGGCACCTCATTCTTGTCGGACGATTCCGATTCAGTGCTTGTCTTGAGGCTTCTAGTTCAAGTTCTCGTATTCTGCTCTTTCTATCAGGTATATCCAGTTTTTCCAGCGTATTTATCTCGTATGTTTTACTATTTTCCCTTGTTCTCGTATAGGTTTATGACTTTGGGTATTTAATAACCCAACCTCCTTCGGTAAGGAATTTCACCTTTCCCAGGTGGGACCATTCCATTGGTGCCAAGTGGACAAATGACAGGCCTTTCTCTAAACCCCTTAGCCTAGAGGACTGAATCCTAGAGGCACCCTCTTTCAATACATGAATTGCTGCCTGGACCCCATGAGTGCCCAGGAGCTCAGATCCGGGAACCCTCTTCGACAGTAGTGTAGGGTAACTCGAGCTTACTTCAGCTATTGCAAACGATCCAAAGGGTTCAGCAACACCAACTCAAGAAAAGATGGAGACCCCATCAAGAGGAGAAATAAAAACAGGTAATTCAAGTTATTCAACAAGTAGCCACCTGGAATGACCCACTCTAGGCGGGTTACTATCTTTAGAGCCTTCCTAGAACTCAGTGTCTAGAACCATTGTATATTAGATGTATGTGTGATTAGGCTAAGAGTGTGTTATTCTTCAGTTATGTATGTTTTGTAGATGTCTATGTTGTCTGCACCTGGGGAGGGTGGAGGGGGATAGAGACCTAGAAGCTGTAGTAGAGATGTTCCTAGTTAGCTCCTCTTTAATCCCTATTAAATGTAGCATATGCATAAGAGCCCACTTGACTGAAGGTGACAAGTAGTGACTATGACGTATAAGGGAGGCCTTAACTGTTGCAGTTGGAACTAACACTCTCCATGTTGTACATACAACAAGAGACTATTACGACACACTTCCTATGCTACGGGGCACGTTCCATGCCATTGGGACATTTTCTGAGATACCAAGACCCAATATCAGCACATGTTGGGGAATATCGGGGCCAGTTATGTCCATTAAAGTCACTTTTTACACCTTTTTTACATTTATATCGTGATTTTATACGTATATGTGCTTTTATGTGCTAAACCCTAACTTTGTCTACAAAAGTCCCATTTGACATTTCACCCTTGTGGCTCTTTCTCTCTTGCTTGCATGCCTTCTCCAACACACTTCACACTTGTTCTTGCTCCACTTCTTCATTTTCGCAGCTATGGACACTTACCAATTATGTGGATCATTCCCCAAAGACACATTTAGTACAACTACAAATTTTGCCAACTACCCCTCTAGAGTTTAGTATTGAACGAAATGCCCTTGACTTCAACATCTATCTTATTTGGCACACTATTTTAGCATGACAAGATGCAAATCTTCATTAGGTATATATCTATTTTATCCAAATTCTAGGTTTAGTGCATGTTTATTTCTCATGCATCATCTTTCCATGCCAAGAATGCAGACTAAAGCGACATCCCTTTATCCAAATTGCACGTCTCATGCTTAGACAAAAACAAGATGAATCACAATATGGACAACTACCCAATGCAATTGTAACAACATTTAAATAAGTTCATGCTTCCACAGATGAAGTTGTGGTGATTTTCTTTAAGTAATATGATTCAACATTGTGCTACTTCTAAGGGCGGGGTCACATGAAGACGCTGACATCGATCAATAGGTGTCAAAAACCCAAAACAAAAGGGTCACATGCAGTTTTCTGATATGAAAGAAGCCATGTTGACGTCTATCTCTTCCACCGATTCTCTACTCGGTTGAAAGGATTCATGTCAACATGAATCCTTTGGATCTCAAGACGTGGTAAATCTGAGGACACTTGGCAATGCGGAGTTCTTAACAGGAAGAAGAACGGTGCAGGAGCTCCGATGCAGTTGATATCTTCACTTCATGTGACCATATCCTAAGAACACATATATATACAATTTATATACACATTTACAAGAACACACACATATACATTTTATTTTAATCTTTCAATGGCATTTCTAAAACACAAAGATCGTTTTCTTCTTTAGTGATTAAAGATTGCTACATCTCTGCCGTTGGAGACACGCCGAAAATTTGCCCGCACGCACAGCAGTATCATTCGTATGCTTTTTTTTTTTCCATTTCCTTTAAACTAGGTACTTCAATCGCTAGGGCATGGTTCAAATCGAGCTTTGCTTCGTTGATTTTGGTGCAATTACATCATCCTTTAGCTTGATGCCGTTTATGAAGTCTTGCTGAAAGTGGTGTCGTAGAAGATATTTTCTTCTGGGTGTAAATTCTGTGTATAATTTAGCTATTCAGGAATGGCTCTAATTCGGCAGCAAAAACTGTTTCTGGATCTACTTGAGCACTAGAAGAAGGTTATCCGCGCCATGGATGCAGAAAGTTGCAGCGCTGGGTCATCTAGTCCCCTCAACTTTGCCTTTGCTTTCAATGATAGCAATTTCTCGGATAGGGTTTTGCGCATCGAGGTAACATCCGGTACTTCTGGAGATGGGAAGTTATCAGAGGAACATTCAAGCGTAAGCGCTTGGGCGAGGAACAAGAAACGTAGAAGAGAGATGAATAAAGATAAATGTGGTCTTTCTCTGAACATGCCCTTTCACTTCTAGAACTACGCCCATTCTATGTTGCATTTGGCTTATGATGCAATTGTGACACATGCAGCTCTGGACAACATGTGCATTATGATTGGAATTGGTGGAGGGCAAGAAGAGCAAATCATGACTGGCACCCAGCCTGAAGTTGAAGATGGAGAGGAAGATGCAGATGTGATGATTGAAGAACCTAACTCTGGGTCTGGAACGCCTTCAAGCCCTACAGGTGAGCTATTTTAGAACATTCAGACCAGGGATCTGTTTTTAATGCAAATATGGGTGATACCAACATTGCCAATAAGATCACTCCTACTTTAAGGTAAGCTAGGTGGTACATTAATTGTAACTGCTTAACTTACTTAATCGGGTCAGAGTAGGGATCATACGGAGCCACAGCAGTCAATATATTGTAAATGAGGCTTCCCAAAGAAGGGTTGTACAAATCACATATATCCAGCTGTTCGTGATATTTGGATCAAAAGTTTGTCTTGGATGCAAGCTGATTTTACTTTTTAAGTCTTTGTAGTCCCCTTCTATATATAGGGATTTAAAAGCCAATTTCTTGGATGAAGATTTACATTTCTGGCAATTAGTTTTCTGCCATGTTAATGTGTGGGCTTAGATTTTGGACTGCCCGAAAATTTGATCTCCTTATATATTAAAAACATTTAATGCCCATAGGCATAGGCCTTATTGGACCATACAATATACATTCCCTTTTCTATCCTTTTCTTTCTTTGAGGACGCAATGTACATTCAGCTCGAGAACTTTCATTTCATTCATGTGCAGCTCAGGATAATGATCATATGCAAGGCACAAACTTGTGGAACATGGACAGCTCCCCAGTTCTAAGAGTGAAAACAATACATATTAGCTCAGCGATCTTAGCTGCAAAGAGCCCTTTTTTCTACAAGGTAATAGTGTTTTCTGTCTATGGCACTACCATTTTCTTATAATTTTGTAATTTACCTTCAGCTTTTTTCTAATGGAATGCGGGAGTCGGAACAGCGAGATGTCACTCTTTGCATCTCAGCCTCAGGTGAGCCATATTCCACGTCATACCTTTCACGCTGCTTGGCATCTACATTTCCAGTTAATCTATCCAACTGGTTTTGAGGTTTTAAGTCAATTTGTTGTAGTTATATTGAACTATTGCAGGTGTGTTTCCATAAAGATATCAGTCTTTGTCCTTTTGAAACTGATTCCAGTCTTATGTATATTGTGGTGGTTGTACTTTGGGACGCCATAGCAGTATTACAGTATTTAAATTTTAAGGAAATTTTGAAATCTCAGGACTCCAGAGTTTTCGTGTTTAACTACCTGGCTCATTGTTTAATAATAAACTTCTCAATCATGGATAAGAATGTCAATAAGGCACCCAGTTTCTCCAATACAGACCAGGCTACAAACGGATTAGATGGTTATTTTCTGTTCGTTGTTCTATTTATCTCTTTATCTTCTGGTAATCCTGTTGCTAATAACAAAGAGGACTTGTGACAACCAGAAGAAGCAGCAGTCATGGATATGTTGCAGTTTATGTACAGTGGGAGATTGCAAGCAAATACGGCTCCAGCATTATTGGATGTTTTAATGGCTGCAGATAAGTTCGAAGTTGCAACATGCATGCGCCACTGTAGCAGGCTATTGCGCAACCTTCAGATGACGCCAGATTCAGCACTTGTTTACTTAGACCTACCATCAACTGTTCTCCTTCCTGATGCTGTTCAGTCTCTCACAGATGCTGCAAAATCCTTTTTGGCTGATCGTTTTAGGGATATTACAAGGTAAGCATTCTAATTCAGATGCACAAATTCTGACTAGTTCCTTTTTTCATTCTTATCTAATAAGTTTCTTTTGTAGGTTTCCTGAGGAGGTTATGAATTTGCCACTGGCAGGTTTAGAAGCTGTGCTGTCTAGTGATGAATTGCAGGTGGCCTCAGAAGATGCAGTTTATGACTTTGTGTTGAAGTGGGCGAAAGCTCATTACCCTAAACTGGAAGAAAGGAGGGACGTCTTTCGAACGAAACTTGTATGGCTGATACGATTTCCAATGATGACAAGTAGGAAGCTTCGGAAAGTTCTTACATGCAATGATATTGATCATGAACTTGCATCAAAGCTAGTAATGGAAGCTCTATTTTTTAGAGCAGAACCTCCACATCGTCAAAGGCATATAATTTTGGAGGAGACGATGCATAAACGTTTTAGTGAGAGGGCCTATAAATACAGACCTGTAAAGGTGGTTGAATTCGACACTCCTTACCAACAATGTCTAGTATACCTTGACCTCAAGAAGGACGAGTGCCTTTCACTTTGGCCACAGGGCAGAGTGTATTCACAGGCATTTCACTTGGGTGGACAGTGTTTCTTTTTATCAGCTCACTGTAGTGTTGATCAGCAAACAGGTGCACACTGCTTTGGACTTTTCCTGGGTATGCAAGAAAAAGGGTCTCTAAGTTTTGCAGTTGAGTACGAGTTCGCTGCAAGGTCCAGGCAAGAAGATTGGAAATTTGCACCTCGTGTCAAAGGCAATTATGTTTTTACTGGTGGTAAGGCAGTCGGATATCGGAATCTTTTTTCATGCCCGTGGCAGGAGCTCATCAAAGAAGAAAGCGATTATTTTCATGACAATGTTTTACATTTGCGGGCGGAGCTAACAATAAAACCGCAACAGCAATCTTGAAAAAAGCCAACCGTTGCAATTGTACCTGAAACCTCAAAAAAGGGCTGTAAATTATTTAATTGCTTTGCTGCCTTGGTATGCCTCAATTACTTTGTTGGTGCTTACCGGATCTATAATGTGAAACGAAATCTGCAGCAACCATTTTAAACATGTGCCTGTGATTGTTGCCTGATTTGTGCCAGGAAGGACATTCAAGTTTCTGTTTTTAGGATGCGTATGAACCTGCGCATACCTCAGTGTTGATGTGAAGAAGTATAGTGGCATATATGATAATGATGACCCTTTGGGGATGGTCTTTTGTAATTAAAATTGGGAGTGTCTAAAATTGTAAGTGCCTTATCATAATTGTATGCTCGAAATGTTCTTTGATAAAATTGGGTCTAAAATTACTATGGCATGTTAGTTTAAGATTGGAGATGCATTTTCCTGTTGCCTAGAGTGATACCCTCTGGCGTGAACCAATTTCCATGGATTTTTGTTGGATTCTTTTGGGATGTCTTGTGTGGTTTTTGGTCTTGTAGCGAGAGAGTGAAGTTACAAATTTATTGTTCTTGCAGCGAGAGGAGTAAAGGTACAAATTTATTGTTCGTCTAGTGTTGTAGAATCTTGTTAATCAACTCTTGGGCTCGATATTGGGGTATGATATGTTCATGGACGGCTTGATTCACTTTAACAAGCATGCCAATTGCTTGTTCTACCTCTTTTATGCAGGTGAAGAGAGGAAAAGATTAGATGTGAAACTTAATGAAGAGAGCAAGAGATTAGAGGTGAAACTCAGTCGAATCAATCAAAAAAGATTAGATGTGAAACTTAATGAAGAGAGCAAGAGATTAGAGGTGAAACTCAGTCGAATCAATCAAAAAGTGGGCAAAAACAGTTGGTTTTAGGCTTCAAATTGTGTGGTTCTTGGTCGCTTGATACTGAGTGGTCGGATTAATCACGTCCCACAATGATAAATACAGTCAGCGCTTTTAGATATTGCAGTTTTGGATCTACCATAGCATTATGCATGTCATGCGTCCCAAGACTCTTTTAAATATTGTAGTTTTGGATCTACCGTATCCAAGAAGAGGTAAGGCTACTTTTTTTATCAGCAAAGGGGCAGTGCTTGTCTTGCTTTTACAGAGCTTCATAAACGATTCTTGATGGGCAAAGCTAGCCTCAAAGTTGGATCTTCTACATACATAAGAGGGCCGAATTATTTTGATGGAGCTTTTTGGTGGTCTTTTGTTGCTTTATAGTTGAATCTACTTTATACTTAAATCTGGCCCGAATCATTGAGTATATTGTGGCATCAACAAATCTCAACAATCAGATAATGGAAATGTAGATCTCGAATATGAACAGTTCAAAGATACTGCCAATACTTAAAAATTATAAAATAAATACACAATGGTCTGCTGCCATTGAGAATGGAACCAAACCAATGCCAATGGGTACAAAAGAAAGAGGGAAATTTATAAAAACTAGCAGTACGGCAGGCTTGGGGAAAGGGTAGGGTGGGGAAATTAGAAGAAGAGAAATAATTGTAAGGTAGATGAAGTTGATTGAAAAACGACATGAAACCTAAAATTGCAACAAAAAGCATTCTATTTGGAATAATTAGAACAACTAACGAATGTGTTTTCACTTGTTAAAGATATCAAAAGCTTTGGTACGAAGGAGGGGGTAGAATAGACCTTTCATTATTTTATTAGACATTGAGTGAGATATTGTAACATGCAAAAAAAAAAATGTTCTTAAAAATTGTGACACATAGGGCATCCGTTAACAAGAAATTTTGTTTGTACGAAAGACAATGATATTTTCAGTATGGTCACAAAGAACACCGCATCGTAATACGTGCAAATCTTAATATCTTTTCTTGGTTTTGATTTGAATTTGTGTATTTTGGTAATCCTTCCCTTTTTTAAAACTTGGATCGTAGTTTCCATCTTTCAGGTTATTATAATATAATCTTCCAAATCAAAAGCTGGCATTCTCTTGCACTCAAGCAAGAATATATTGATTTATAGAAAAATAGCTTGTTGCTTATGACATTGATATGAACTAATTTTTCATTCAAATTCAGACCCACAATCTACTTCTATATTAGATATGCATCTCCAACTAAACAAGCTTGAACAATGTAGCACAGCAAAAACCTTTAGCATGATGAATTAATTTCCTCTTTAACAAGACCTGCACAGACAGTCATGAACGCATCTATATATAACATATCCCGAGTCTTCAAATGAAGAGCCACAACTTTTTTTCAATTCAGAAACTACCATGTCTTGTGGCTTCATGTTCCATTATTAACATTTTAGGCTCACATGTTTTCACAAATGGAAAAACAAATAAGACAAATGAACAAGACGCAAAGCACCGTAACCCCATAGCAGCAAAGCTTTTAATTGTTTCAAGTGTTACTCTAGCTGGTAGCCTGTTCAGGGCATGTTTTTATAACAGCACCCAAATTGTGTATCATAATCCAGGATATATGGTCTAAAATCCTTGTTTCCCGTGATAACATCCAAATCATATATCATAGTCTAAGATTAATGACCTAGTTTATTGCACTGTCATTGATAGATTAAACTGCTGCACCCAATATTTGCAGCATCTTGAACCACCTGAAAAATCCACCTATTGATGGTTTCAGATTGTTAGTTTCACTCTCTCTTGTGGAGCATGCAAAGCATGAAGTTTCTTGCTTCTTCATCTAAGAAAGGACTTGCTTCTATGGCCTCAACTCAAACCAGAATCCACGACCCCAATGCCTTCCCCAGAGCCTTGGACTGATCAATCAAATTCATATCTACTTTTACATACTTCTTCATCATTGATCTACATTTTCTTTTATACTCCATCCTCGATTCCACTCGGCTTAGAACTCCATACTTACATACATCTGTCGCCACAAACCATGCCTCCAGACAATGGTATCAAAGATTTTGGAATGACATACTCAATAAATACTCCTCTAACTGTGAAGCTAATGTCAGGGTATTTACCTCTAGTATCATCAAACAATAGGAGAAAATTCGATATGGATAAAGAGGACAATGGTAGCTGCTTCAGTGCTTCGTATCATCCCTACTAGTCTTATTAAAGTGACTAAAAATAAGACACGTATCAATTTATAATGTTTTTTCACTCCCTTATCAGCACTACATGCTCTACATGCAATGATTTGAGCTATTCAAACCCTCCAAAACATAATGAAGAGTCCTAAGCAAAAGCTTTCATGATGGTGGAATAGCTGGTGTGGCTCAATGGTGCTGATCATTCACAAAAAGTTAGTTACAAAAAACAACCTATGTCTTGACACTGATTAGTAAAGAGTCAAGCACTATTGCAGGTTGTAGAAGAAAATAATAGGATGGATCCAATTGGGGTCTTTGAATGGATTGGCTGTCAGCAGCACTAGGGCATAATAAACAATGCTGATAAATAAACAAATTCTACCATCATGACAGGCAGAAAATCAAAGAGAATACAAGACACTAGTCATTTTAAACCTAGGAAAAGGAAGGGCCCAAGAAAAAGGGAGACTTGACTTGTAAAGAAGTTCCAATTTCAGGATGCTACGCAGAAACTGCTTGCATAGATACAGGATTTAATGCTTTGACTTGACGCAAAAGTAATTGATGGAAAGAACAATATTCAGCTAGAGGGAAATCAATCAAAGACTTTGAAATAATAGCATTCTAGACATCTCTCCTGTTCCTACTTGACTTCGGGCCATTATATTCTTGTTTCATCATCATATATCAGATTCTTTGCCGATCTTGGCACATTTCTTTAGTATTTTTTGCGTCTTTTTATATACTTACCTTGTTTTTGCGTATGAATCGGAATCCCTTACAGGTTCTTGCCGGCTTTGATCCTAAGCATTTCTTTATCCATATTTGGTGGTTCTTGTATCTATAGAGGAGATTTCATCTTTATTACAGTAGGTCTAGTAGCTTGTTCAAGTATGCCAACAGTTGCAGTCAGACAATAAGGAGCTCAGAGAATGGGTTGCTTCACATGAATCTGCTTTAGTGTTGGATTGAGGCCATCGGAGTCTAAAATTAGCCTGCCCGAGAAGTTTGACGACACTCAGTCCAAGTTTTGTGGTTCTTTGAATCAGATCAGGCTTGTGATCCAGTTCATCCTCATAGATATCTCACAGCCAGAACATATCGGATTGATTGGTTCTCTCCTCATAGGATCAGCTCTAAGTTGGTTTGCTTCTTTATTGGAGAAAGGAGTGCCAGAGTTGTAGGATTTTGCTGCTTTCACTGCAGAGCTCACACAGATCGACAACATACAATAGTCACAAAACTCTGCAATCTCAGACAAGGCTCTCGTCCAGCTTCAGTTTATACATTTGAATTTCGTCAAATTGCAATTGACACTGCCTGGGATGATGCTGCTCTCCGTGATTATTTTCGGAGGGAATTTCGGGAGGATGTCAAAGATATGTTACTGTCTATGGAGGACCCTAAGACTCTAGAAGAAGCCATCAAATTTGCAATTCGTTGTGATAATCAGCTCTTCGGACAGAGACGTAGTCAGATCATTCCAATCCCACGGGTATTTGTAGCTACATCTGCCCCGGTCTCATTAATAGAATCCAGCAGGTCGGGGCCTGAGCCCATGAAAATTGATTATGCGGTTTGAGCGCCCTTGTCTTCTGCTGAGAAGCAGCGACGGAGAGAGGCCAATCTTTGCCTCTACTATGGAGGAGCTGGTCATATTGCTCGTAGATGTCCTGTGAAGCGCACAAATGAGTCGAAACTCTAGGGGCCAGTCCGAGTAGTCGGAGTCTCTCCTTGGCCGGCCGCCATTTCTCAGACTTCTTTCACACTTCATTACAAGTTTATTCCATCAAGTAAGATCAGTAAGAAATTTTTTATCTCTATATCATTGAAATCAGAGTTTGGGAGGTTGAAAGCATTGGCGCAACTTGATAGTGACGCAAATGCTTGCTTTATGGATAGTGTATTCGCCACTATCGCCATCCCTAGAAGTAAGGTTGAGCATTTTAGTTCTGTCGGTGTGATTGATGGACGTGAGATCTCCTCGGGTACAATCACAGAATATACTGCACTTCTTCGTATTTTGTTTGATGGAGCTTCTTGTAGCATTTCCTTCAATCTCATCGCTAGTCCACATGCGCCAGTAGTTTTGGGTTTGCCTTGGCTCGAGCTACATAACCCTAAGATTGATTGGCATACTAGATCTTTCCGATTTGCAGCTTCTAGCTCTAGTTCTAGTTTATCTGTAGTTCAGACCTCTACACCAGCATCTACTTCGGTCCTACAGTATCGTGGGCTTCTAGTTCTATTCTTGCTGATGTTCCAGTTCCTGTTTTTGCTCCATGTCCTGATTCAGCTTTTGTCTCTGCTTTGGTTCATGCTCCCGATTCTAACCATGTTCTAGATGATGTTCCATTTCCAGTTCTTGCTCCAGTTCTTGCTCCAATTGCTCCATTTCCTGCTTTAGTTCTTGCTCTTGCACCTGCTCCTATAGAGTCTTCATGCCCTCAGCTGCGTATCTCGAAGATTTCTCTCTGCGGGCTTATTAAATCTGGAAGGCAAGATCCAAATTCAGTATTTGCAATACAAGTTCATCCATCGGCTAGCTCTACACCATGGAAGTCTGCTTCAATGCTCCAAGATAAATACGGCGACTCATCTGATGTTTTGACAAAGTCAAGACTAGCAAGCTCCAAGAGCATCCTCCATATGATTGTCCTATTGATTTGCAGCAGAGGCAATGCTGGCATATAATCCAATATATGGCCTCCAAGAGCATCCTCCATATGATTGTCCTATTGATTTGCAGCAGAGGCAACGCAGGCATATGATCCAGTATATGACCTATCTCCCGCTGAGTTGATCGTTTTTGTGAGGTTATATTGAAGAAAATCTAGCTACTGGTTTCATTTGACATTCTCAGTCCCCTGCTAGAGCGCCTATCTTCTTCGTCAAAAAGAAGGATGACTCCCTGCGTCTAGTCGTTGACTATCGCGCCCTCGCTAAAATCACAATGGCAAATCAGTACCCGCTTCCTCTAATCCCAGAGTTATTGGAGCGGCTTCAAGGTGTGCAGTATTTACGAAGATTGATCTTGGTGGTGCCTACAATCTTATCTAGATCCGAGAGGGTGATGAGTGAAAGACAATATTTCATATTCGGTATGGCCATTTTGAGTACACAGTTATGTCGTTTGGGCTTACCAATGCTCCAACAGTATTTCAGCATATGGCTAATGATGTCTTCCGAGAGTTCTTGGACATTGTTGTTATCATCTATTTGGATGATTATATTTATTCTAAGACTTTCGAAGAACATGAAAGGCATATTCAACAGGTCCTTTGAAGCTTCATCAGCATGGGTTATATGTTAAAGTTGAGAAGTGTCAGATCGAGCAGGACACTGTGGAGTTCCTTGGCTATCATATCACTCTACATGGAGTCTCTATGAATATTGAAAAGGTCAGTATTGTTCTAGAGTGGCAAACACCTTCATCTGTTTGAGATGTTCAACGTTTTCTTGGGATTGCCAATTTCTATCGGCGTTCCATTCGGGATCATTCCGAGATTGCCCTTCTTTGACACACTTCACTGTTAAGGATGTGCCTTTTGAATGGAATGTAGAACCAGAATTTGCTAACCCTGAAATATGCTTTTACCATGACAATAGTTCTTGCCCACACAGATCCTTCACGCCCATATGTTGTCGAAGCAGGTGCTTCTAATTTTGATCTTGGCGGTATCCTTTCACAGGAAGGTGATAACCAGGAATTACATCCGATTGCCTATCACTCGCAGAAGTTTCAGGTCGCCGAAATCAACTATCCAATTTATGACAAGGAGTTGTTGGCAATAGTTGATTCTTTCGAGGAGTGGAGACGTTTCCTAGAAGGATCTCCTCATAAGGTCACACCCTATATAGATCATCGAAATCTAGAAAATTTTTAGTCTGATCGAGTGATCAACCATCATCAGACCCAGTAGCATACTCAATTATTTGATCAAGTACCGTCCTGGACCTCTCTAAGGGAAGCCTGATGCCTTATCTCGACGCTCCTATCTTGAACCTAAGTTAGGTGATCCTGCATTTGATCACAACAATCACTGGTTATTCTAGCGCCTGATCAGTTCCAGCTTATGATCATCACTTTGTTTGAGAGGCCTCATGATATAGCCTTGTTGGTCTTTTCGAGCATCGCCACCCTCCCATCTATTGGCTCAAGATATATTCTCACATCTTGGCACTGCATCATCTTCTCGGCAAATGCGATTGGACTATAACTGTTTTGAGATTCAAGATGGATTCTTGTTCCGTGATGGGCTTCTGTTTGTGCTAGATGGTGCTTCTAGGCTTCGGATTCTCCGGGCTTGCCGTGACTCACCTATAGCCAGACACGTTGGAGTAGCCAAGTGTGATGCTTCCAGAATCTATACGATGCTCCCATCATACAAAGACGATGAATTCCCCTCCCATGGCTTCGTCCCATGTCCTCTACGTACATACATGTTAGCACCTAGCAATCATACACAAAATAATATACCACCACGAAGGGTGGCCCGTATAAATAATATACAAAGATAAGATAACATACTCAATATACCGGAAGAATGGTTTCTCTGTATTTACTAAGGGCGAGATCCCACTACATTGGGCGTTTTTTATAGACATGGCACTAACAAAATGAGGCTCTACCCCGGGCTTAGACTCTAGGGGTTCGACTGACGGTCAAGGCCTCCGGATAACAACAAATGGGGATATAACATAGCGTTGGCTGCCATAGAAAAATAGCTAGGGTAGTCCACTCCATCCGCCCTCCTGTTCACACTTTGCAGATAGGCTGAAACGTGCTACGACATGATTGTAGCCTTTCGGAGACACAATCTCATGGAATCACCCTATGAGACTACTCCGAGGCAAGTTAGGGAGGCGTCCCTCCTCGGGCACAATGGATCCCTGGGTGTGCTAGAGGACAGGGGCCACATCGTTCAAGCCCAGGGCGTCCTATACAGAAGTATCCTATGCATGTATCTGTTGAGCAAAACTTTTGTGGTATATGCACACTTTCTAGGCAGGATATCTCCACACTTTGTAGGCAGGATATCTCCTGCCTTAGAATATCACCGTATTTTTTATTCTTTTTGTTTATGGTCCATATTAGGAAGTCACCAGACAGTCAAGCCTAGTAGACATCTACATATCCTATCCATATCGGGTTGCACCGAATGGACCATAGTGAACATGTATCAACAGAAAGTTCTACTACATCTGGATTCATCATTAATATAACCCCTAGCAACTCCCATCAAAAAATGACATCTAATGCAAAATTTGAACCCTTGACCAAAGTGCACAAGTTTTAGGCATCACTATAAGTCTATACCAACTCATCCCACATTTATTGAGCAAAACTTTTGTGGTACATGCACACTTTGTAGGCAAGATACGTCCTGCCTTAGGATGTCACAGTATTTTTTATTCTTTTTGTTTAAGGTCCATATTAGGAAGTCACCAGACAGTCAAGCCTAGTAGACACCTACATATGCTATCCATATCGGGTTGCACCGAATGGACCATAGTGAACATGTATCAACAGAAAGTTCTACTACGTCGGGGTTCATCATTAATATAACCACTAGCAACTCCTATCAAGAAATGACATCTAAGGCATGGTTTGAAGCCCAGACCAAAGTGCACAAGTCTTAAGCATCATAGGTCTATACCAACTCGCCACACATCCGTTGAGCAAATTTTTTTTGGTATATGAACACTTGTAGGCATGATACCTCCTGCCTTAGGATATCACAGTATTTTTTTTTTTCCTTTTTGTTTAAGGTCCATATTAGGAAGTCAGAGAGTCAAGCCTAGTAGACACTTACATATCCTATCCATATAGGGTTGCGCCGAATGGACCATAGTGAACATGTATCAACAGAAAGTTCTACTACGTCGGGGTTCGTCATTAACATAACCTAGAAACTCCCATTAAGAAATGACATCTAAGGCATGGTTTGAACGCCTGACCAAAGTGCACAAATCTTAGCATCACTAGGTTTATACCAACTCGCCACATATCCGTTGAGCAAAACTTTTCTGGTACATGCACACTTTGTCGGCAGGATACCTCATGCCTTAGGATGTCACAGTATGTTTTTTTTTCTTTTTGTTTAAGGTCCATATTAGGAAGTCACCAGACAGTAAGCCTAGTAGACACCTACATATCCTATCCATATCGGGTTGCACTAAATGAACCATAATGAACATGTATCAACAGAAAGTTTTATTACGTCAGGGTTCATCATTAATATACCCCTAGCAACTTCCATCAAGAAATGACACCTAAGACAAGGTTTGAACCCCTGACCAAAATGCACAAGTCTTAGGATCACTAGGTTTATACCAACTCGCCACACATCCGTTGAACAAAATTTTTGTGGTACACGCACACTTTGTAGGCATGATACCTCCTGCCTTAGGATGTCACAGTATTTTTTATTCTTTTTGTTTAAGGTCCATAGTAGGAAGTCACCAGACAGTCAAGCCTAGTAGACACCTACATATCCTATCCATATCGGGTTGCGCCCAATGGACCATAGTGAACATATATGAACAGAAATTCTACTACGTCGGGGTTCATCATTAATATAAACCCTAGCAACTCCCATCAAGAAATGACATCTAAGGCAGGGTTTGGACCCCTGACCAAAGTGCACAAGTCTTAGGTATCACTAGGTTTACCAACTCGTCACACATCCGTTGAGCAAAATATTTATGGTAAATGCACGCTTTGTCGGCAGGGTACCTCCTGCCTTAGGATGTCACAGTATTTTTTATTCTTTTTGTTTAAGGTCCATATTAAGAAGTCACCAGACAGTCAAGCCTAGTATGAGTTGATCATTAATATAACCTCTAGCAACTCCTATCAAGAAATGACATCTAAGGCAGGGTTTGAAGCCCAAACCAAAGTGCACAAGTCTTAGGCATCACTAAGTCTATACTAACTCGCCACACATCCGTTGAGCAAAACTTTTGTGGTATATGCACACTTTGTCGGCAGGATATCTCCTGCCTTAGGATGTCACAGTATTTTTTATTCTTTTTGTTTAAGGTCCATATTAGGAAGTCACCAGAGAGTCAAGTTTAGTAAACACCTACATATCCTATCCATATCTGGTTGCGCCGAATGGACCATAGTGAACATGTATCAACAGAAATTTCTATTATTTTAGGGTTCAACATTAATATGACCCCTTGCAACTCCCATCAAGAAATGACATCTAAAGTAGGGTTTGAATCCCTGGCCAAAGTGCAAAAGTCTTAGACATCACTAGGTGTATACCAACTTGCCACACATCCATTGAGCAAAACTTTTGTGGTACATGCATACTTTGTAGGCAGGATACCTCCTGCCTTAATATGTCATAGTATTTTTTATTCTTTTTGTTTAAGATCCATATTAGGAAGTCACAAGACAGTCAATCTAGTAGACACCTACATATCCTATCCATATCGAGTTGCGCTGAATGGACCATAGTGAACATGTATCTACAGAAAGTTCTACTATGTTGGGGATCATTAATATAACCCCTAGCAAATCCAATCAAGAAATGACATCTAAGGCAGGGTTGTTGGGGATCATTAATATAACCCCTAGCAAATCCAATCAAGAAATGACATCTAAGGCAGGGTTTGAACCCATGACCAAAGTGCACAAGTCTTAGACATCACTAGGTCTATACCAACTCGGCACACATCCGCTGAACAAAATTTTTGTGGTACATGCACACTTTGTACGCATCCATTGAGCAAAACTTTTGTGGTACATGCACACTTTGTAGGCAGGATACCTCATGCCTTAAGATGTCACAGTATTTTTTATTCTTTTTTTTTAAGGTCCATATTAGGAAGTCATCAAGTCTAGTAGACACCTACATATCCTATCCATATCAGGTTGCGCCGAATGGACCATAGTGAACATGTATCAACAGAAAGTTCTACTACTTCGGAGTTCATTATTAATATAACCCCTAGCAAGTCCCATCAAAAATGACATCTAAGGCAGGGTTTGAACCCCTGAACAAAGTGCACAAGTCTTAGGCATCACTAGGTATATACCAGCTCGCCACACATCCGTTGAGCAAAACTTTTGTGGTACATGCACACTTTGTAGGCAGGATACCTCCTGCCTTAGGATGTCACAGTATTTTTTATTCTTTTTGTTTAAGGTCCATATTAGGAAGTCACCAGACAGTCAAGCCTAGTAGACACCTACATATCCTATCCATATCGGGTTGCGCCCAATGGACCATAGTGAACATATATGAACAGAAAGTTCTACTACGTCGGGGTTCATCATTAATATAACGCCTAGCAACTCCCATCAAGAAATTACATCTGAGACAAGATTTGAATCCCTGACCAAAGTGCACAAGTCTTAGGCATCATGGCAAAAGTATGCTGGTGGGGTACAAAAAAACGCTACCACAGCACTTAGATCAGCACCCTGCACCTACTATTCTATCATAGTATTCCACTTGCCATTCATTAGCGTTGTTACATATTTCTATTGATTATCTAATTACCATGTGCTAGTACCAGTAATACCCTAAACTAGCTGCCATATGGTGCTATATGAGTGATGTCAGCATGTGTCCAGACGCCTGCTTTTGTACCCCACCAGCATACTTTTGCCCATCACTGCCACACATCGGTTGAGCAAAACTTTTGTGGTATATGCACACTTTATAGGCATCCATTGAGCAAAACGTTTGTGGTACATGCACACTTTGTAGGCAAGATACCTCCTGCATTAGGATATCATAGTATTTTTTATTCTTTTTGTTTAAGGTCCATATTAGGAAGTCACGACAGTCAAGCCTAGTAGACATCTACATATCCTATCCATATTGGATTACGCCGAATGGACTAGCGAACATGTATCAACAGAAAGTTCTACTATGTCGGGATTCAAATCATTAATATAACCCCTAGAAACTCCCATCAAGGAATGACATCTAAACAGGCTTTGAACCCCTGACCAAAGTGCACAAATCTTAGTCATCACTAAGTCTATACCAACTCGCCACACATCCATTGAGCAAAATGTTTGTGGTACATGCATACTTTGTAGGCAGGATACCTCCTGCCTTAATATGTCACAGTATTTTTTATTCTTTTTGTTTAAGGTCCATATTAGGAAGTCACCAGACAGTCAAGTCTAGTAGACACCTACATATCCTTCCATATCGAGTTGCACCGAATGAACATGTATCAACAGAAAGTCTGATGCATGAATACTGAGGGCATGCCACATAAACCATCAACGTTAACAACTCCTCGTTTCCAAGGTTCTTACATCAGGTTCAAGAATAATATGTGCTAGGGAACCCATGGGTAGGAGAAGGCCGCCGCGAGGGGCATTAGCCTTGACTGCCCGTGGGTTACCGCACGTGATCCACCGGTAGGTGGAAGTTCCGGTCTTGGTTTTTTTTCTTTGTTTTTTTTTTCCTTTTTTCTTCTGTAGTTTGCATCGGTTTTGATTTATGCTCTGTTTTTTGTGGATTGCTCCATTCATAGCTAGATCAGTAGAGAAGCAAAACAAGAAACCTGGCCCTTGAATCTTCTGTTGCATCTAACAAATGCAACAGAAGGAATTTTGAGGAGCTCAAATTTGTGTGTCTCAATGGTTTCTCCCTCGATTCTTTCATAGGAGCGCGCGCTGCGAAATCCTTGAGGAATAGGGAAAAACTGTGCGCAGAGGCAGGAACTCTTGTGGCAAAAACTCTCGGTGATGTTGGTGTTGTATTGTTGTTCTTCCGATGACAATGAGGCTGGAGTTCTAGCCTCCTACTGCCCCTGCTTCCATCGCTTCAAAGTATGCATCTAATAAACGCAACAGAAGGAAAATCACAGTTTACAGATTCAAGAGCAGACTTAGCGGTAATGCATAAAAGAGATGCTTGAAACCAATTTTTAGCAAAAAGATATGCTTGAAAAGGCATTGAAGCAGACGCTTGAAACCGATATTGAAGCAGACGCTTGAAACATATGTTGAAACAGGAAAATAAATGAAAGGAAAGGCACATCAAACACATTTTGGAGCTGTATTGCCGCCATACCCACCAGCGCCGTTGATGCCAAATAATTTCGTAAGCTCCACTGCCACCATAGCCATCAGCGCCGCTGCCGCCATAGTCGTAGAGATCAAACTGCTGCCATAGTCGTAGATATCAGAAGAATGGGTAATGGGCAAGAAAGGGGGCAAAATAATGGCGGTGCTATAGCGGCGCCGCCTGAAAGTTAAAGAAGGAATATTACTGGAAATAAATCTATAAGGTAATTTCGAGGAACTTACACCTACCGGTGGTTTACGGACAAAGAAACCAAGGTTCTAGTTCAAATTATTGGCCATTTGTGAGTAGCCGGTTCCCATCTTAGCATGTTCCATAGATTTAGGCTCCGCCACACATGAAATCAATTTGGGTTTTGGAACTCTCTTTGTTCTACCATAGAGATCTGCATCAAAAAGAAGATCTAACTTGAGACGATCTAGCTCTTTGCGACAACTATATCTCCCCGTGTCTCCAAGAGTGATGCTCTGGCCTCCTCCTTCCATGTGTCATATCCCTTCCATCCCTTCATATATATCTTCATGCACATCTTTTAATGTGCTATCAGCTTTATGCTAGCCTTTGGTGTATGCAGTGCACTATCGGCCTCTATGACCTCATGCACTCCATCTGGTTCAGTATCTTGATCATCATCTATAATCATAGGAAATTTTGTTTTGTGTTGTATACACAGAAGAAATCTGGTATGGCTGGAAAACAGATCTTTGATCGTCATTTATCACTTCGGCCTTGTCAAGCTTGGACGCTTGTTATGTTGTTTCCATGCACAAGCAAGGAACATACAAAAAGTGAATCTGGTGGAAGAGGTGCAGGCCTGATGGTATTTGGCCTAATGACTAAACTAATAGCGGATAAATAAAACAGAATCTAAGATAAAATTGACGAGAGCAAAGTCTTCGAAATAAGAAAATTTCCAGCAAACCGAGATGATTAAATAAAGCCTTTTGGACAATGAAAGTGTCTAATCTATTGCCCTGCGTGGTCCCTGGCACTGCCGGAATCAGCAGAAAATATCTTTTGGCCTGTTGCATCAAACCTAGCCCGACATCCTTGTATATCGAGTCTAGGCTTGCTTGAATTCAGAGCCGAGGCTCCTGCCATAGCTTGTTACCAAAATTTGGCCATAACCGAGAAAGAGAGCACACCATGTAGGCATAGTTCCAATTCAAGAACCTTTTTATCATTTTTACCACCCAACACATGACCAAAGAAAACCGCGTTTAACTAGTTGGTGCAGAAAGACAATTACAGGAATTTTACGAGATGCTCATGCAATAATCAAAGAATGTGGTCGTGAACAAAAATGCCTTTGTCTTCCAGAAGGGAATTTTTCACGTCACATACCGCAAGTTCATGATTTGAATGGTTGCTGAGACATTGCACAGAAAAATTAAGCCCCAATCAGTATATAAAGGTTATTGACTTTATTTCTTTGAATCTTGCATTGGGAACAGATCAGCCTATTGTGAATTTCTTTGCTTTTTAACTGAACCAGTTTCAGACAAATCCTTCATCCCTTTAATACACATTGGATTTGAAAGAACTAAGAAAATTGCAAGTCTGCTCTGGCCTAGTGCTTTTCAGATAAACACTATCATTTTAGCCGCCTTTTGGGTTTCAATATTTTCCGGCCACCTTTCTCATTGGCAGGATATGCACCAGCCCCAAATTGAAATCCAGTTGCGTCTGCAAATGGGTTGTCTCCTAGAGAGGTAGGAGGTGAAGAATTTGACTGAACTGGAAATGCAAAAGTACCATTGCTTGATTGACATATCTTAGTGTCTTCAGCAGGTGGACCCAATTTAGCTCCTCCAAAACTAAAGGCAGAAGATGCTTCCGAAAAAACGTCAACCAACGGCACTGAAATTTTGGCCCAGTCTTGCCTTTGTTCAATTCCATTCAAAACTCCCCCTGCTCCATTGGATGTCATTTGCGCTGTAGTTAGAATGCTCTTGCTAATATCACTTCTAGGCCCCAAACCGTTGGCATCAGATTTGACTCCATTAGCCAGTGGACTGGATTCTGTACTCTTACCAGAAGATAAGCTACTACCTCCAAAGGATTTGGTATTAAATGCCGATGTTCGTTGATCTACCGATCCTCCATTTGCAAATATAGATTCTTTGCTTCGAGATGGCATTACACCATTGTCAAATAATCCTCCTGCTTCTGGGCCTTTGTTAAATAACCTTGTTTCTTGTGCCGCTGATACATCATTTGAAGGCACATAAAATGATTCATGCCCCATAAGGCCATTGGCTCCATATGGACCTGAGGGCTTTACCAGTTTATCGCCTGGAAGTTTGGAAGTAGGAATTTCCAAGTGATTTCCACTGCGTTGTGGGATGAAGATAGAATCGCTTGGTGTAACATCTGATGATAAGAAAATTGTCAACGCCTAGAACAAATTCAAACAACGCATGATAGAAAATTACCAATTTTTGACTCTTCAGCCATTACTGTACTTTCAGACTTTAAAATAATTTTGGAATCCTCCAATTGTGATTGCATGCCGAATATTGGTGATGCGGTAGTACTTCATTCGATAAAACTTGCAATGAATAAAAATAAAAAGAGATAACATTACCATCAAACCTAAACTGATTATTCTGTTTACCTGTGTGGGATGGGCTTTGGAGTAGGAGGTGCTTCAAGCAAAATTCCCGAGGGAGATGGAAAAGTGAAACCACTATTTGCATTATTTGATGTGGTGCTTCTAGGTGTGAATGCAGACTTGCTTCTTGCTTCTAATGTTAGACTGGAACTGCTTGACCCAAACAGAGAAGATGTTCTTGTAGGTGGCATACAGGTCGTAGGTTGCTTATGGACCTTTGTTTCAAGATCAGGACTGCATATCACAGTGGGTGATGATCTCAAGCAGGACTCATCATCAGAGTTGGTATCCTGCAGAAAGAGCAGTTATCATTACAAGACAATCCTATATTACTACACCAACGAATTAAAGTTAAGAAACTTGCTTCAAAAACACTGTTCATTCGAAAACCCTTTTGTTTCTTTTTCCTGATGACTTGTGTATCTTCAACAGCCTTCCCTAAAATATTGCCCTGGACCTTGTCTTCATCCTTTGAAATGCCTAAGGAGGTACTGTTAAATAGTTTTTTTTGCGTGCCACTTCCACTGTCTTCATCTGCATTGGGTGAATTTTTTCTAACTAATACGAGCTCCTCTTGTAAGAGCCTCTCTTTCGGTGATGGCGTCATCTTTTGAACAGCTTCAAGTATCCTCCTCGCAGTTTCAACTGATTGTACTGGTACATGGTCACTCTCATTTAGTTGCTCATTTTTTCCAGCATCTGCTGAGAAATGCCTCATTTTATCCAGACGTTCAGTACTGATGTCGCCTTCAGCTAATGGTGCTGCCATAAGTAATCTCCCGCATGTATTTCCTGATTGTGTTCTTGAATCTTGAATGCACATTGGTTTCTGCTTTGTTCGACGAATTCCTTCGTGATCATCATCAGTTACAGAAATCCGTCTTTTTAGCATCTGAGACACAAGGAGTCCACGATCACGTCATACAGTGCAGAAAACAATTTCAAAGTTCTAAATCAATAACAAGCCCACCTCACGCCCTCCCCATACTGGCGAACAAATCGGCGTCCATTGGGAAGGTAAAGCTTCGGACTGCCATGCAAAATAGGTTGTTTCCAACAATTCAACAGAGACAGATATGCAAAAGAAATTTCCAGCATACCTTTAAGGACTGATAGTGTGAATGTGGAGTGTCAGATAAAACTGTCTTTCCTGTAGATCTTGAAAATGCCTTTCCTGTAGATCTTGATGGCCATGCTCTACTGTTTGGAAACCCATGTACCGATGTGCTTACTCTAGAAGCAGTTTTAGATAAAGGAGACATATTATTTCGTCCAAATGCCATTCCATCCCTAAAGTTTGAACGAGAAACAGGCATTGCAGATGCAGGTGTCTTGAAGAGTTCTTTATTCTCCAATATATTCATCCGCGGAGATCCTCTAACATCTTCCATCTGACGAAATAACAACAAATTAGTAAATATACAGCTTACTTTGCAAAGATCAAATGCATGTTATCTAATAGTGATGATGAATCAATACCTCCTGCCTCAATAGTGAAATCCCAGCCTGTTCTTCCCTGTACTTCTTTCGTTCTTCCCGCCATCGTTGTGCTTCAGAATGTGGAATATTCTGATGAGTGGCCTCCAACTCCTTCGTGGATTTCTCATCAGATGCTATATGGCTGCAATCAGCAGCAATTAATCTCGACTTCAAAATCTCTAGGCATTGATCATACTCCTTTCTGTAAAAACAACACATTAAGTATTACTATCTATCCCCTGATCATATTCCTTTCCGTAAAAGTATCATATGTAGCTGAAATTTCATTCGCTTCAATAGAAACGCACAAAATCCCATATATATAATATGATTTAATCCCAGAAAAAAATCAATACAGCTTGGAGAAACCAACCTTGAAATCGACTTCTGTCTAATAAGATGCTCCAATTGCGTGTTTTGGCCATTTGAATCATTCATGTCATCGATGTTAACAGCAGAATGTTTCTGCAATTGAATTAGAAAAGTCAAATAATTATTATGCTGGTATTTCATCCATACATGGAATCTGCACTTACAGGCTGATCTGGAGAAGACAAAACGGGTACCTTGTCCACGGAAAGAAGTTCTCTCTTCCTTTCTTCGGACACAGTAACATCTGCAAAATAGTTCTGTGGAAGCTTAATAGATTATGCAAATAACAGGCCAATAACGAAATCACACCTGACGAATAAGCAATGACAAAAGAAACAGACTTAAACAGCTCGTAAAAAGGGAACACATACCCGTACCAATCTCTTTCTCAGTCACACTACGTCCAGAGGGAATTGGCGGAAGGCGATGTTGCTGACGCCTCCCGAGCAAAGAAGAGAAAAGAAAAGATGCCCCTTTCGTTATAATTTTTGAAGCAGAATCCATTAAACCCGATCCTATCCATCTATTTTCATTGTCTCCTGCTACGGCCAGTTTATTAAGCATCAAAGCACTCTGCGGCCCAGCAGAGGCATGCCTTCCCGAGCTTGGCCGACTATAAGGAGTAGTGGTGCCACGACTGTTATGACCTGCTTTTCTAGATTTCAGTTTGCCACCAACATTACCTGCTTCATATGGTTCTCTACATTCTTCCACATCTTTGGCCATTATACAATGAAAAGCAAGCTACCAAATCAAGCCCAAAGCTGTACTGGGCCAAGGCATTGATGAAATTCGATGTCGACTGATTTAAACCCTAGCTGAGAAAAAGCCTTGCAGTTTCAGGCGTGCTAGCTGCCAAGCAAATCCGGCAGTTATAGTGTTGTTGTATGCAATGACGCCATTTGCTTTGTGTCGTGGGTGCAAAAGCCGTAGGAGGAAGCATGGCGCAGGCAGCTCCGGTGCCCTCTTTTGGGCATGTACACCGTACCCACCGCTTAATTCTTCGAACCACAGAAGAAACCCTAATAATTGGGACTATAAAATACCCTTTCAAACGTTGATCTACAAATGTCCCATTTGAAAGTGTGTTGTTGCAAGTTTTTCTTAAAAAGGTAAAGGAAATAGGGACTTCTGTTTACATGGGTAGGAGTATCTTAAGCCTATTTGTAAGGGGCCTTTGATGTAAGACTGGTCACTTTAAGGTTTGGTTCAGGAAAAAAAATCTTCTTAAGGGAAGTTGCTTATAAAGTTTTTGTTTGCTTAGCTAATCAAACCCTAATCAGCTATCTCTTCTATCTAAATATCGAATTTAATTGGTTATTTGTAAGAGCTCCCTTGACATTATTCAAAATTATAAAAAGGAGGTGTAAAAACACTACAAATTGCTTCAATCCATTGTAATGCACTAGTAGAGATAAATTGGTAAAGAAAACAAAATGAAGAGATATAAAGAAGTTAGACTCCAAAACTACAAAGAGATAGAGAAAAAACATAATAGAATGAAGAGCTAGAGAGAGAAGATAAATATCCCTCTATCTCTTCATGTTATTAGGTTCTCTCTCTATTCATTCTATTTTCTCTCTTCTCTTGATTTTATTGTATTCTTTCTTTAGGGCACAGGTTTTCTAATTTTGTTCAATATAGGCTTTCAATTCAACTATCCCTTTTCTCTACCTCTGCTTTCTATTGTGTTCTCTCTCTACTTTTTTGTGGATTTAAAATCTAATTCCTCCACTATTCTCTCTCTATCGCTTCCTGTGGTTTGGTAGCCAGTCTATTGGATTAGCAATTGGAGGTTTTGCATTCAAGTCTCTCTTGGGACATTTAGGGGACTGTCATATGTTCCTATTCTATTCTATTCTATTCCTATGGTATGTATGTTGTCATGTGGTATGACGTAAAAAGTAGTATCTATCTATGACTTCCTCCACTATTCTCTCTTTATGACTTCAACGTATCTTTCTAGAAAGAGGTAGAGGGAGAATATCATAGAATGAAGAGATAGAGATATCTACTATTCTCTCATGCCAGTTTTACCCTCGATAGAGCATAGGCCATTATTGGATGTAAGAGGAGCCTATAATCAGAAAGAGTTGTCTCCCCCCAAACATTACGGGTTTGTTTCTGCTTCTTTCAAGATACTCTGTCAAACAAAATAGGTTTAGTTGATGTTGTTTTATTCATTTGACAAATCATGGAATCAAGTGCATTGAAATGGCAAATTTGTTCAAGCAAATTATCAAATTAAATGCAAGCAAATCTTCCAAATTAAATGCTGGCGTCAAGAAACAAGTAAAAGATTATGCATTATTGACAATAGACAGCGTGGAAATTGGCTTATATTTTCCACGAAGACCAAATGATCTATGGACCAATACAAAAAACTGCCCCAAACAACCTTTCAATTAAAGCAAAGCTCGGGCAAAATGGAGTATATCGATAGCATATATAAACGAACTTGAAAGCTCTTTATATATGAGGGCTATTTGGGAGAAATACTATGCATACAATCTTACGTTGTTAACTTTATCCTATATAGATTTATACCTCCATTGTGACATAGGTGCTATTACCATTACGAACAACAATGTCGCACACTTGCAGTTCAAGAAGCTAGGAGAATCTGAATGGATACCATTTGCTCTCTTGGATGTAACTCTCACTATTTTCATTCCCTTCTCTTTTTCTTCTTCTGTGTTCTCAACCAATGTTTCCTTTTTTTTTTGCCTTTTTTCTTTTGCATAGGTCATTACAATGGCTAGTTCAAAAGTTACAGCATCAAGTAATTTTGCAAGATTTCTAGTGTTTGGATGCATTCAATAATCGTAGCGTGATAAAATGATAATTTTTTGTCTTTGTTGTTATTGTTTTTATTTGGTATATCTTAATTCCCTATTTTTGGATCCTTGTGCTTTAGAATAGAATAGAGTTTTTATCGTCCAGGGAGACCAATCGGCCTATGGGACCCAAAAAGGAGGTGCGGCACGTATTACTGTCAGGGTTAAAAACATCCCAAAAAAAAAAAAAAAAAAGGATTTTTGGGAGGGGGGATCTTTGACGGGAAGAAGAGTGTTGTCAAACCTGTATAGACATCTATCAACATCTATCATGGGGGTGGGGGGGTGGGGGGGTATGTACACATATCAGGCGAGTGCCCGAGGACTGAGCTGATCCCGACAATCTATGATCTCTTGAAGGTATGATCCCAATATCCACACCGAGACCGTGCTCAACATCTCATGCAGGGGTTGGCCAGACCGAACCAGCTCAATATAGCACGTCCGAATGCCATCATATGCCGAATGTCATCATATGCCGGACAGCTCTGAAGTTTATGGCATTCGTCTAAGAAACTATGATTATGGTAGGAATACACAGTAGATTATAAAATACTATATTTATACTTTTGTACATATCTTTTACTTATGTCCTCTTTTGTACCATTTTGGAAATTACGTAATATAAGAGAGAAGTATTAGATAGTATATTGGCATTCTCTCTCTTGGGTTCCTTTCAATTGATATCAGAGCAGTAAAGATCTAAAGGACAACCAGAAGATTTGAGGACTAAACTCAGAAACAAGGTGAGTCTTGCTTGCATTTATTCGTTCTCAGAATTAATTTCCGCAATGGAATAATGAAAAGAAAATACAAGATATTTCGAATAGAATTATAATAATATTTGCAAGTGCGGAATAAGAAGAGCATTCCGGCAAGATCTGTCTTAAAAAAAAAATCTAGCCATAGTATATTCAATGTGCCCATAAGCAAGCTTGCTGGAAATCGCTGTAAGAACCCTTAAAGGAATTCTAAAGTATTACAAGTAGAAATAAGAACAGGAAGCAAAGCACACACAAAGGTTTGTGGGTCTGCACACAAGATTTGGGGGCCAGGAAAACGCTGTAAGACTCCTAAAAAGAAAGGCAAATCCTCCCAGAAATAGTGGGACCGCCGTATTTAGAGTCCGGGATGTGGTATTTCCGGATTTTTTTTATGGTATTTCCGGCCACCCGTTATCAGCCACTGTAACTTCACAGTTTCAAGCCCAGAATCAACTGTTTTTGGGCATTTTTGGATCAATCCGGCTCGATCTGGGCTCAAATCGTTTCCTCTCTTCATCAAACTAACGTTAAAGAGGCAGACAAAGTGATTAGAAGGGCTTTTGAAGCAGTTCAAGCCATCCACGGAGCTGCAAGAACGATCCGACCAAAAATTTCAGCTCCGCCGCGCAGTTTCGCGCTTGGTTTTTGGCCAGAAATACCACTTTTTGGCCGGAAATACCACCCTTTTGGCTGGAAATACCACATTTTTTGGCCGGAAATACCACCTGGCTGATAACGGATGTCCAGAAATACCACCAAGAAAGTCCGGAAATACCACATCCCGGACTCTAAATACGGACGTCCGAAATAGTGCACAAATCTGCCTTCTGTGCTAAGAACATTGCCTTTTGTCTGGCGAACCCTAACCCTGCAGGGCGAGAAAATCCGTTACAGGCTCTGGCTGATGGCAAAGGAATCCACCAAACACCCTTAACTTGAGAAATCTGTCGGAACTCCATCCGCTACTGTCGTCGGAACCCGCCAAGTGGAACAAAAGAAAAAGCAACGAAGAAAAAATCAACAAACCTTTTAAAATAAGAAATAAAATAAGATCCGAAAGGCTTAATAATTATAGCTTGGAAATTGTTAAGCATTAAGTTGTTTGGTTTGGTGGATAAGACTCAATTGTGGGACATTAACGATCGAGGGTTCAATTCTCTCCGACCTTAAAAAAACTATTTTGAAATTTTTAATAAGATTACGAAAACTTTTAAAATTCTTTTTAAAACTTATAAGATTAAGAAGCTTATGCTAAGCTAAAATAACCTAGTGCACTTTGAAGGTTATTTAAGATGCCTAAGGAAGACAAGCCACGGGTGGTGCCAATGCGCTCCCCATATCCTTTAAGAAAAGACGGCTCTCCAAAAGAATCTAATACCACTCCAGGAGTGGGGGCATCTCCCCCTAGAGACCTACCCAAAGATAGTGATCCCAAGCCAGAGGCAAGCACTTCAGTTCCTCTTGGTACGGAAATGCTTCAGGATGTTAAACTTGAAGATGGTAAACATGAGGAACATGAGGACTCTAAACATGGGGACCGCTTGGACGTGGATTTGGAGGGAGAGGACTTCGACATCGGGGACCCTCTCCAAGAGGAAATGCATGACCTGCGTGCGCAACTTCATACTATGGCTGCCCAACTCGTCGAGTTACGAAGTGAAGGGAGCCGTAGGCGCAGATGTGATGAGGACTCTGATGAAGATGAAGAGAAGGGACTTAGACAAAAAGGCAAAGAGGAATCCAAGGACTTCTCTCCAGACGTTAAACAATTATACCACCTTTTAAAAAGATATAAGAAATCGTATGTTCCTCCTTTGCCTAAACTATATAATGGGGCTAGAAATAAAACGATCCTCTCATATTGGATTTTTAAAATGGAACAATATTTTCAATCTGCTGAAACCCCAAACTCGGAGAAGGTCCTTTGTGCCTCAAACTCCTTAGAAAAGGATGCCTTGTCATGGTGGCGACGCCATATCAAGGCTGTCCAATAAGGGCAGGCACATAAGAATGAAACATGGCCCAAGTTTATTAAGAAATTACGGAACTATTTCATACCTTCTAATGCTGATCTCAAATTGAGGGATAAGTTACATGAATTGCGCCAAACAGGAAGCACTGCTTCCTATGTGCAAGATTTTGCATCCTGTGTTTTAGAGATTGAGGATCTAACAGAGAAGACGAAGCTGCATCAATTTCTTTGGGGACTAAAGAAATATGTAAGAAAAGAAGTTGAGAAATCATCTCCTGAAGATCTTCAAGATACAATTGAACTCGCTGAGCAGTAGCAGACTGTGACGTTCCAACATAATATACGCCCCGAATACGTATATTATATTGCCACATCACCCATACATGTCACGGATGACATGTACTTGCGAGACGTATAGTGTTGCACCTAGGGGGCAAGGGTTGCACCTAGGGGGCAACATTGAATGTTGTGCATGTTAAATAAACATACACAATTAATAACCCCATGGACCCCATTGCCAAATGGCTAAATCCCATTTGGCCAATATCTAACCTAACCCTAAGGGTTTCTATAAAAGGGCTTTCCTCTTAAACCCTAAACCTTTCTTCTCTTTGCATTTTAGGGTTTTTCCTAGAGATCCTTTCCTCTCTCGAGTTCAGGGTTCTCTTGAGCCATTTCGGCCAAGTCTGGACTTCAATCCGCATTGCTGAGCTCCGGAAAGCCGGATTTGCACAACAGATTATCGATTAGCAGCCATCTTCAGCAAGATCAGGAGCATGGACGCCTTCCGAGGGTCAGGAGCGTGTCAAGGAGCAGGTATCTAGTTGTTTTGTTGTGCAAAGCCGTCTTTGGGCAAGGCAATAGGCTGGTTTAGTATGTTAGATCAACTCTAGAGGCCTTATAGATCCCGAGATCATAAGCCCTAACTAAGGAACCTAACTCTGTTGTTTAGGTAGATAGATTAGATGATATTTCTATTTCTATTTCAGTTCTGTGATGTTGTATGTATTTCACTCTGTGATCTCCATGTATTGGGAAGGGGGGTAGAGACCTAAAAGCCGTGTAGCGAGATGATCCTAGGTAGCACCACTAGTTCCCAATTATATATGCTGCCCGGTACGTGAGCCCACCGGGGTGTGGGTGAAGGGGCTAGGCGGGTTGATAAGGAGGAACTTGTCTCATCACGGACTGACCCCCTCGGTAGTAAGGCCTATCGAGGGGGTCTCTGCAGGCTAGGCTTAATGGCTTGTCACTGCGTGTGGGCAAGGCATGAGCTCGACACTCGTGGGGTGGTGGATATGACCTTCCAGTGAGTTCAAGTCGAATCACGAGGCGCTGGGCCCTCTAGCCGCCTGTGATGAGCATGGATGCCCCGAGGAGAGGCAACTCTCTTCCCCTGCCTCATCGGGCTGGGGAGATGCAACCCAAGAGTAGTAGCCCCTCCGGCTATTCACCCTGAAGCAGTTACGGTCAAGTCCCAACACTTTTCAGCCTACTCGCAAAGTGTGTTGCGGGAGGGGCGGATGGAGTGGACTACCCTAAGCCATGTTCTATGCCAGCCAAATCCATTGCCATGAATTACATGCGCAAGCAATGAACTCGGAGACCCTAGCCGTCGGGTCATCCCCTTGAGTCCGGAGCCCGGGTAGGATCTCCCCTTTGTTATTGTTGCTATGAAGGTATTGTTATCTCTGTGATATTGCTATCTCTATGGTGATTGTATTTGTTTACTGTTAGTTGTGCTCACGTTTGTTTATTCACGCTTCCGCAGATAGGTCGACCCGATGGAAGGCGGGTGAATGACACATCCATTCTTCCATTCTTTGGCTCATCCCGATGGGAGTGGAGTCAGGTGGATGGCCCCTGTCAGTGTAGCTGCCAGGGGGAATGCTCCTCCTTCGAATACGATGTGGGCATCGTATAAGGAGTAGGGGACGTCACAGTGGTATCAGAGCATGATCTTGGTAGACCAGGATCGAAAGCACTCGACCATTTTCCTTAGGACTAACAAAGAGACTTCGGTCTTGGGAACAACCTCCCAAGCAAGAACCTCGAAAATTGGAAAAATTTTTTTCCCAATTGTAGTGCAAACAATAGGTTAATGCTAAGAGTAGTGATAAGTTTTAGCAAAACCCAACCTAAAATGGCCAAAAAGGTGACCCCTCGAGAGTGCCTGCACCAATTTGGTTTGCAAACCGATTTCGACCCTGGCGCACTGTGTGAGTGGTGGACCCATGTTGACCTAGTTAGATGTATAATTTAGCTAAACTAATGGTGCAGTTCAGCTTATCTCCTTGATTCTAGCTAGTTTTGCATATTATAACACTAAGAAACCCCTTGTAAATTGAAAATTGGACCCCAAAAAGAGGTGACCCCTCACAGAGTGCGCCCAGACCAATTTGGTTTGCAAACCAATTCGACCCCTGGCGCTTTGTGGTGAGTGGTCAAAACTTTGAACCTTCGTAACTTGAGTTATACAGCTCCAAATCGCCTGAAATTTGTTGCGTTAGGACCATTAAAGAGTCTAGAATCCATTTATGACCTCAAATTAGGCTAAAAATATTATAATCCTCCTCAAAATGACCAAAATAGGTCAAACCCTAAATTCTGTCTCCCAAACTACAGTTTATTTAGAAATAGAAGCACTAGCTTTTAAGGTACAAGGCTAGAGCCACAGAAGGGCAAGAAGCACGACTTTTGAAGACATTGAAGACCCAGGCGACCCAAGAGAGGAAGCACTATGGCAAATACCTCTACAAGAAAAAGCGGAAAGATAGGGCACAACCGACCTATCAACAATCTTCATCGAATGGAAGACATCGTTAATCATCTGCATGAAGAACCTTCTCGACTATCAAGAACTCGGGTGCAACATCCACGAGCTCTCCAGAGAAAGAAGATTGCTAGTTTATTGTAAATATAAATTTATATTTTGATCATGTTAATATGTTAAATCAGGTGTAAATAGAATGTGTTACTAAGTTCTGCAGTTGGAATTAACAAAGTTGGAGCAAAACTCAGTGTTTTTGGCCCCACCCCTCACAGAGTGCGCCCAGGCCACTTAGGATTATATTCCTAACTGCCTCTCCAAGACCGTGGTGAGTGGTCGTTAATCGATCTATGCCAAAACTTGTCCAAATGCAGAAAGTAAGCACACCATTCGACTCGACTCACCATAATTAGTAGGATTTGAATCCTAGTTTGTAGAAATTGCCCAACCCTAACTCACATGGAGCCCCACCCTGCAGAGTGCGCCTGCACCAACCCGGTTTGCAAACCGATTCGACCACAGCGACTGTGGTGAGTGGTCGACCCCAAAACCGGGCCAAAAACTTATCCAAATGAAGCAAGTAAGGGCTCAATCCGATCTATCTCGACGAGATATGCGAGGATTTCACCCTTAGTTTGCATGTTTGGCATCATCCTCGACCCAAAGCGGGGCCCCACCCCCTCACGAGTGCGCCTGTGCCACTTAGGATCATATTCCTAAGCGCCTCAAGCCTTTGTGAGAGTGGTCACACCAAAATTGCCCCAATTTGTCCACACTTTCCCCAAATTAGATAGAATTTGTTGCAATAGGATCCTTAGAATGTACTCTTTAGCTTGATTAGCTTGTCTTGTGCTTAGCAATACCTTAGAATCCTAGATTTTCCTTTATCCAATTTTTTTTCTAAAATTAGGGTTTTTGCCTATAAGTAGACCACAACCCTCATTTGCATCCTACACCTTTGCTCCTCGCTCCAAGCCCGATTTTTTCAGCTCCCAGAGGCTCCTTCATCTGTTTGATATCCCCAAAGCAGCTCTAGCATCATGGCAACCATCAATGCTATTCCCTATTTTACCAGGACATTATGGCTGAGTTCCATGCAAAGATAGGTCCTTCTCTAGTAGAACTTCCCCCTTGCATAGGATACTTTAGGACAGCCTTAAGATAGACAAATACCTAGAAAATATGGCCAGTCGCTTGCCCAATTATATGTCCGTAGCTGTAGCAATTTTTCTATTCCATAGAGCCCAAACCCAGATAGGAGAGCCATCTGCCCAACCCCTAGAGCTCGAGCCTATGGCCATGGCAGCAGGTGAAGAAGAGCAGATGCTTCTCGAGTACGAGGAGGCAAAGCAGGAGGAAGATGAAGGACGTGGGTCGGGCAGAGAGGACATCAGTGACGTCGACCCGGCACAAGAAAGGCAGCAAGCGGAGCAGGAACTTCAAAGCTTTGAAGAGGGGCTGAGAACCACGCAGACAACTCCACCACTTGGGCTAGGCATCACAAGCTTAACCCCAATAATCATCCAAGGAACCGTACCTGAGCCTGCACGACATCAAGAACCCCCTCCTCCCCCAGAGTGCAGGGACAGAGGCTACAGGATAAATGAGCTCCTACATCTCCTACGTCAACAACTGGACCTTGATGACTTCATCGACCAGGAAACGCAGGAATTTCACATCAGCATAAGGGAGGCTCAGACGTACACTGGCCAGACATCGACGGACATAGGAGCCTACACCGGCATCAGGCAGATGATGGCACAACAGGAGTTACCCACAGAGGAGTTCATAGCGATCCACGACACTGGATGGAAATCAGAGGGAAAACAACGAGTGCGCTCCTACCCAGCACCTCGACAGCAGCACCAGTCGAACAGGATAGAGGCAGTATCAACGTAACATCTCCTAAGTTCATGTTCGGCGACTACAGGGAGATGATAGCATTACCGGTGGACGAATAACCCGGAAGACATAGGGCTGCAATCAGAACCAGAGAGGAGGCGGGGGAGGCAGAGCACGACAAATGACGAAGGAGCCGACCTAGCCAACAACCACAGACCACTCAAACGCAACTCAAAAGAGTGATGGCATGTGCAATGGAGATGACAACAATTCCAGGCATAGGGGAAGCATCTCTCAACGAAGATTCAAAGACATGCAACAATGCCCGACTGCAACAACCAAGTGATCGTACTCAAGCGATCAATGCTACGCATCTCCAAACGACACTCCACATGACAGGTAAACACATTAAGGAGGAGCATTTTCAACTCAAGGGTTCACACCGAGCAACGTTCTCCGCGACTTGGGATAACGACCTCAAATCACACACGAAGGTCAACTACAGTCGCAACACCTCAAGGAACCCCGGAGTCAAGTAGAACAAGGAAGATGCAGCAAAACCGAAGAATCAAACGTGATTGGAGGAGGGAAAATCCTAAAGAAGTATACACAATTAAGCATATGCTCTTCTATAAATTAGAAAAGTGGATGAATTAAAATCCCAGTATAATTATATATATATATATATGTCTATCATAAATATCGGGAGCTAACACATAGTACAAAATTAGGATCATGTTTTAGGGTTTAGTGTTTGCATCAAGAAACTTCATCGCTTCGACTGCCAAAGGATGAAGTAAAGAACCACATGTATAGCCAAGAGCAAGTGCTCAAATGGAAGAGCAAATATAGGAGAGAGACGACCAGAGCTCAAGCCAAGCTTCAACTCCAGACACTTCGAGAAGCGGCCTCAAGTAGAAGATCGCTCGTCCAGCACAATGTCAAGATGAGAGATAACGCCAGTCATGTCAAGATCTCTAGCGCCGCACCATCTAGGTTTTGCACTGCGGCGACATCTTGGGATGCAACTCTACCTCTTGTAGCAAAGAGCAACACTAACGACACGAAAGTGTCCTCAACAATGTAAGGAGGAACGAACACACATCTTCGTAAACTACGACAACGACCTCAAGCCAATAGATGTCGAGGAATTCCTTGGGACAACTCGACATCAACGAGCCAACTAAGGAGGCAACCTTCGACGACCATAATTCTACCTTGTATGGTGATGTTTGTAACATGCACACCAGATGGAGATACACTTAAGAAAGGCCACAACAATGGGTTATGTCAATGCTCATTCAACAACTAGGTGATGGCTTCGTCAAGTACTCCTACCAACAATTAGAAGACAAGAAGCCCAACTTATCTCCGACACGAGGGACCTCAACGCCCAAGATAGAAGCATTCGACACCTTAACGACAAGGACAGCAACCAAAGCACCTTCGACAAAAAGAGAGTTCAAGACATTAGTAGGGCTATTCAAGGACGAGGAGCAGGTCTAGGGCAAAAAGTACTTCAACTCAAGGGTCAATCTACGCAGATATAAGAGTACATCATCCCCGACAGCAAACCAATCATGGAGAAGAGTCATGAGGCTTTACTCGCCAGGAAGATGCACATGTATTGAGGGACAATGGCCATAAACCAGAAGACGAAGGAGTGCTAGTACTTCCACGAGTTCCTTAGATGCAACATGAGGTCCAAAACTGTGGAGCGTGATCAAGTGCAACTAGAAGGCAAAGATAGCAACTAAGATCGTGGATAACGTCTAAGCCATCACATTGAGGAGATCAAACAAGTACGACGAGAAGCTCGATGGAGAAGTTTAATAGGAGAACCGAGCCAAAGAATCGAATTTAATCAGCTAGAACCTCACAAAGCTACGATAACGCGCATGCAACCGCGGAACCCAAGGATCGACAATTGAAGGCAAAGCGATGAAGAGAACAACTCTTAATTATGAGTCTAGCCAAAGGGATTGTGCACAACTTCAAGAGCGCCTCCAAAGATCTTGAGACATTGTGAAGGGGAAGCAATTATTGCCCAAGAACAACATTAAGAAGTAGACCGAACGCCGAAGCATCAACCACCATCACATCCTTAGTTAGCATGTGAAGCGAAGCAAGTTGTGCCAAATTTACGACATTGGAGAGCTCAAAAATATCAAAGAGTCTACCAATCGAGCACGGTGACATATAAATAGGAGGATATAGATCTTCAACACAAGCACTAGGAGGAACATCGACAACAACGCCATGGAGATGCGGTGCACCTCGAGGGGAGACACCAAGGGAGCCTAATAGCTTTAATAGTATTTGTAATCATAATAGTGTAAGCTATATGACTTGCATGCATATTTCCCTTTGTTATATCCTCTCTCTCAAGATAAATGGATCAAAGAAAAGAGATGCTTGGGACAATTGGAAGGCGTGAAGCGAAAGCAACATCCTCAACACTTGTCCGCCAACACGCCACAGACTCGAAGGATGGAGTTGGCACAATAAGGTCGGATCTAGAGGCATCTTTTTAGCCGCCAAGATGTTCTCAACTAAAACCACCTTCGGGCTTTTGGGAAGTAACATAGAAGATTTCAAGTGGTCAACTACCATCAAAACCACCAACAATGGGAAGCCTCTACATCGAGGAAAGTTGACCTCTACATCAAGGAGGAGCCCTGAGTCTCGAAAGCAACTCAAGAACGTTACCCTCAAGAAGGCAAATGAGTGGATGAGTCATGAAAGCAAGATTGAGGCTTATGGATGCGACATCCATAATGGGAGTGGAAGGCATTTCTAGATTTTCTCATGAAGGGATTGCCCCAAGTTGAGCTAAGCGCCAACGATTGGGAAGGAAATGCATAGGAGTAACTAAAATTATACATGATTGTTAACAGACATCCAACATATTGAAACCACTTCGTGAGACTGATCACCTCGCTAAGAAGGAATCATTACTAGGATAATTGTTGACCATGTATAAAGCTAGTACCTCCAAGGAATAATCCAATCGAATGAAAAGAAGTAATCTAACAAGTCCGGCCAACTTGTTATGATGACATCAATTCAATTGATAGGAATATTCCAAGAGAGTAAATAACTAAGAAAAGGGGGATATTTAGAATATAAAATTAAATAGCACATGAAAGGCACATCGAGAAATAAGAAACATATTAATCACATAGTCTCTTAAGGCAAAAAGAATTGTCATGATAATAAAACCTTGCAATTTAGAATTGTTCTAAATAATTCAATAACTCATCGCTTAGGGATAGATATGTTAAACATGATGGCTGCATCCATCATAGATGATTAAATATGTTAGCTAAGGCTAGTAAATTAATGTGTTAGGTAAGAAGCATATAACCTCTTAAGGTAAATAGAATAGCTAAGATGTTATGACAACATCAATTAAGGGGATAGGATACATTGAGGTGTAGGACCACTTTCTTATGAAGAAAGTGGGGGGGCTCAATTTTAGGGACTGAACCTACCTACATCTTAGGGGTTGAATCGCCATCCAATTAGTGGCGACCCTTAGAATAGAGTTCCTTTCGCAAGTAGCCAAAGCACATAGAGCGTAAGATGGATAGATGCTTAATGTCTATGTGTCCTTCAGCATGCAAGATTAATGCGGTAACCAACTGCACCAAAGCAGGGGAGCGAATCAATGGAAGCAATGCAACGGCCAAGTCGTCTCCAAATTAGTCGACACCCCACTCAATGGGGAGATGTATTCTAGCCTTAGCGGGTGCGACAACTAAGGTGGGGAGTCTTACGCCATGATCTATTGTTTGCATTCGCATCTAGGAATGAGCTAGTAGCCTAGCTCTTAATTAAATTATTCAGGGTTGTCAACCCCATATAACTACATAAATTATATAATCTTAAATATGTTATCATGCAGGGCATCGATAGCACTCCATGATGGCATGTATCATAAGCTTTAATGCCTTGTTGATAAATTATATGTTCATAATAGCTGCATAGATAGTTTTGTCTTGTGTAGATATCTCAGTATCGAGATAAAGTAAGATAATAATTACATAAAATCTTAGTTAAACCTTCGCAAGGATGTAATTCCTTCCAAAGGCATTTAAGTAACTTTCATAGGATCCTGACAAATATAATAAGAATTTGTCTATCTTTCCATAAGTATAGCAAATATAAAGTATATACATGTAAGGTTGATACATCACCAACCAAGTAGCGAGCGAGAGTCATACGCTCAACACTTGGATCCGGTGATATAAATCCTAGCCATATGATAAACAATTAAAATACGTTTCAAACTAAGTATGGCATCGATAATCGTATGATGACATATCTTAAAGGTCGTAAAGTTATCATATAATAGTTAGTTATATATAATATATCCAATACTACTATAATGCTAATATAAGAATATTACCGTAAGGTAATTAATATAATTGCATGCATTAGGGAAGTCCAACAGGATCATGCAGGGGTCCAAGACTGTAATGTTTATTTAAGACGTTAACGGATGCTAGCCGACATGCAACAGTTGGTGGAGGAAGTACAAAGATATCCTCTAGCAGCAAGAGGCCGGCAGAAGAGCATAGCGACAAGCTCTGCATCGACAATTGCATAGATGAAGCTCTGCATCGGCGGTTAGGCTGAAGCTTTGCATCGGCGATTACAGCATCAGCTGAAGCTCTGCATCGACAATTGCAAGAAGCTTGCTCCAAGGTGGGCTGGACAATTCAGGATAACCAAAAGAGTAGGTAACCAATCCTATAAGTTGGACCTGCCAGCACACTTAAAGATCCATAGTGTTTTCCAGGTAAGTCTCCTAAAGAAAACACATTCCTAAACCAGAGGAAGTACTGGAGAGACCAAAGTTACTGGAAACAATGGGCGATCACCTTGAGATTGTTCCAGAGGTTCTTCTTGTCAGATCCTATAAGAAGACAAGAAGATCTCAATCCTCCAATACCCAGTGAAAGAGACACTTACAAGTGGAAGACGCTACGTGGGCACTACAAATAGATCTTGAGAAGCAGTACCCACAACTCATGGAGCAATGCAAAGGTCGGCTCGTCACCGAAGTAATCGACATCGACACCCAAGAGATCGGCTCAGACATGTCGATTTGGGTTTAGATTAAATTTCATGTGTAGCTAAGATTAATCTACGCATGCAGCCTATGCTAGGTATGGGTTGCATGCGTTGTTACCGATGATGAGACCACTACGGTGATCTCTAGGACGTGGTGTAATGTCATTGTAGGCATGACCGCGGTTTTGCTTGCACGAGTTGGGAGGTAGATTAGAAGGTCTACTTCTGTCCCACGGAAGTACACGACCTCGAGAGATAAGAGGTCATTCAGGAATGCATGATAGGAAAAGCACCTCTAGTCAATGCCTACGAGGAGGGCCCTTCACGCCCCATATACGGGAAGGACCCTATCTCCCACGTTGGCCAACTACAGGTGTAGGCATGAGTGGCATATAGGCATGATAGGTATTTGTCTCCACGGCCATGATGGAAGAAACATAATCTTCCTATCTTAGGGAGATATGCCTTGCATCCATATAATTGTATTTAATGGGTGGTTCCCTAACAACCAATATCTATAATAATTAAATGTATGCTAGCGTAGTGTGGACCTGCAGGCCAATAGGGGAGTCTACGGGAGGAAGGTCACACTGCAAAGATTTGCAACATATAATTTTGTCACGATGTGTTGTAAGGAAACGATGTGGAACCTTAAGTAGGAAATTTTGGAACTATGTTAATAATAATAATGGTGTAAGCTATAAAATTTTGTGAATAATAATAGATGATAAAGTAAGAGGGTGAAAGACTCCCTTACCATAGTATGATATTAAACAAGGATGTGTTATAGAAATTAAAACTTAAATATTACCTTGGGGTAATTTTGCTATACATCCTATGTGTATTAAATGTGTGCAGGTTTCCAAGGTGGGGAGACGCGTGATGCTGAGGACAACATCAAGTCAAGGTGGGGAGAATGTGACGTTCCAACATAATATATGCCCCGAATACGTATATTATATTGCCACATCACCCGTACATGTCACGGATGACATGTACTTGCGAGACGTATAGGGTTGCACCTAGGGGGCAAGGGTTGCACCTAGGGGGCAACATTGAATGTTGTGCATGTTAAATAAACATACACAATTAATAACCCCATGGACCCCATTGCCAAATGGCTAAATCCCATTTGGCCAATATCTAACCTAACCCTAAGGGTTTCTATAAAAGGGCTTTCCTCTTAAACCATAAACCTTTCTTCTCTTTGCATTTTAGGGTTTTTCCTAGAGATCCTTTCCTCTCTCGAGTTCAGGGTTCTCTTGAGCCATTTCGGCCAAGTCTGGACTTCAATCCGCATTGCTGAGCTCCGGAAAGCCGGATTTGCACAACAGATTATCGATTAGCGACCATCTTGGCAAGATCGGGGAGCATGGACGCGCCCGAGGGTCGGGGCGTGTCAAGGAGCAGGTATATAGTTGTTCTGTTGTGCAAAGCCGTCTTTGGGCAAGGCAATAGGCTGGTTTAGTATGTTAGATCAACTCTAGAGGCCTTATAGATCCCGAGATCATAAGCCCTAACTAAGGAACCTAACTCTGTTGTTTAGGTAGATAGATTAGATGATATTTCTATTTCTATTTCAGTTCTGTGATGTTGTATGTATTTCACTCTGTGATCTCCATGTATTGGGAAGGGGGGTAGAGACCTAAAGCTGTGTAGCAGATGATCCTAGGTAGCACCACTAGTTCTCAATTATATGCGGCCCGTGCACAGGAGCCCACCTGGCTGTGGGTGAAGGGGCTAGGCCGGTTGATAAGGAGGAACTTGTCTCATCACGGACTGACCCCTCTGGTAGTAAGGCCTATCGGGGTCTCTGCGGGGCTAGGCTTAATGGCTTGTCGCTGCGTGTGGGCAAGGCATGAGCTCGACACTCGTGGGGTGGTGGATATGACCTTCCGGTGAGTTCAAGTCGAATGCAGGCGGTGGCCCTCTAGCGCTTTGTGATGAGCATGGATGCCTCGGAGGAGAGGCAACTCTCTTCCTGCCTCATCGGGGCTGGGGAGATGCAACCCAAAGTAGTAGTAGCCCCTACGGCTATTCACCCGGGCAGCTACGGTCAAGTCCCAACACTTTTCAGCCTACTGCAAAGTGTGCACGGGGAGGGGCGGATGGAGTGGACTACCCTAAGCCATGTTCTATGCCAGCCAAATCCATTGCCATGAATTACATGCGCAATGAACTCTGGAGACCCTAGCCGTCAGTCATCCCCCTTGAGTCCGAGCCCTGGGTAGGATCTCCCCTTTGTTATTGTTGCTATGAAGGTATTGTTATCTCTGTGATATTGCTATCTCTATGGTGATTGTATTTGTTTACTATTAGTTGTGCTCACGTTTGTTTATTCACGCTTCCGCAGATAGGTCGACCCGATGGAAGACGGGTGAATGACACATCCATTCTTCCCTTGCTGGCTCATCCCGATGGGAGTGGAGTCAGGTGGATGGCCCCTGTCAGTGTAGCTGCCAGGGGGAATGCTCCTCCTTCGAATACGATGTGGGCATCGTATAAGGAGTAGGGGACGTCACACAGACTTCATACCTGATCTTGATCAAAAAGATATTGATCGAAATGCTTCAATTCAAAATTTCTCTAATAATAAGGATCCTCACCAAAGTTCTTTTAAAAAGAATGATAATAAACATGTCTTCAAGAAACTTAATGATCGACAAAAGACAGAGTACAGACAAAAAGTCTTATATTATATATGTGGAAAAGGTGGGCATATGTTTTACCAATGTCACCATAAGAAATCTAAAAGCAATACTAAGAATGAAGGGGATAACCCTAAGAACAACGATAAGAGAGGTAAGAATACAGGATCTAACAATGTGGTATTTGTGGGGGGTCGCCCAAGTGAAAGACACCCTATTTTTACCACATGACACTTTTAAGATCAAGGGGTCCTTAAGGGGTCAGGAGTTTATTATTCTAGTAGACTCAGGGTGTTCTCATAATATTATTTCACGCACCATGGCCTCTAAGTTAAGACTTCCAACAATTCCCTACGACCAGCCATTTGATGTCCAAGTAGCAGATGGGAGTTCTCAAATCTCCTCTGATAAGGTGAAGGACATCAGCTACCGAATTCAGATCTTTCATGCACGAGATTCTTTTGCTTATCATGGAATTGACCCATATTGATATGATTATCAGTCAAGAGTGGTTGTGGAAGTATGATCCATTCATCAGCTTTCGAAGATACATTATAAAACTTCAGGCGGACGAAAAAAGGTACGAATTGCATGGAGAACATGATTTACCATCGACCCCATTACTTTCGGCCATTCAAGTTAAGAAGTTGGTATGTAAACAACAAGCTCAATTGTTTACCTTACCTGTACATGATAAAGCATATGAAAATGCGAAAACTAAGAAGGGTGTTGACTTTTCCGTCTTTCCACCTACATTTCCTCTTCATGAATTTAAGACCTTTTTGATGCAGGACTCCAGTCCGGAGCTTCCTCCGCGATGGAGTGTGGACTATGCGATTGACATTGCTCCGGATTCCGCGCCTCCATCTCGAGCTCCATATCGAGTCTCACGTCAAGAATATTTGGAGATCGAGCGTCAACTTGCCGATCTTCTTGAGCGAGGTTATATCTGCCCAAGTTGTAGTCCTTACGGTGCACCTGTGTTATTGGTAAAGAAAAAGGACAAGAGCATGCAGCTTTGTGTGTATTATCGTTCGCTCAACAAGATAATCATTAAGAATCGATACCCGCTGCCACGTATTGATGATCTTTTAGATCGTCTTCAAGGTAGAAAATATTTTTCTAAGATTGATTTGAAAAGTGGATAAGACGACCTTTAGAACACACTTTGATTATTATGAATATATGGTTATGCCTTTTGGTTTAACTAATGCTCCTGCCACATTTATGGCAGCTATGAATGATCTATTTCGTGACCATCTTGAAAAGGGTGGTATTGTGTATCTCGATGACATTCTTGTGTATTTTAAGAGCTAGGGTAAAAGTTATTTTGACTCTATTGCAAAAACATGACTATTTTATTAATCCTAAGAAAAGTTTCTTTTTTAGAGATCACATTGAATACTTGAGACATTTTATCTCTGCCCAGGGAATTTCAGTTGATCCACAGAAGGTTATGGCAATACGCATATGGCCTGTACCAAAGAACCAACATGATGAAAGGTCCTTTCTTGGTCTTGCAAGTTTTTATCGTAAGTTTGTTAAGAATTTCTCTCTAGAAGCAACACCTTTGACTAATTTGTTGCGTAAGAATGTTCCATTCCGATGGACTCAACAAGTTGAACGAAGCTTTATGAACCTTAAGAATGCATTAACAATGGCTCCTATTTTGACCATCACAGATCCTCACAAGCCTTATGATGTTATGACGGATGCAAGTGATTATGGGATCGGAGCTGTATTAATGCAAGAGGGAAAAGTTATTGCTTATGAAAGTCACAAGTTTTCTAGTGCAGAAGCTAACTATTCTGTTTATGATAAAGAATTTCTGGCTATGATTTATGCTCTCCAGAAATGGAAGCATTACTTAATGAATGCTCACTTCTGTGTTAAAACTGACCATCAAGCTTTACGCTATTATTCTACACAACCTGTTATGAATAAACGACAAGCAAGATGGCTCGCATTCATAGCCAACTTCCAGCCCTTTGAGATCATTTACATTCCTGGAAGTAAGAATGTAGTGGCAGATGCTCTAAGTCAAAGAGCTCATGCTAATGCAATTTCAGTGGTAACCACTGACTTTGCTGGCTAGTTTCCATCACTTTATAAGCATTGATGATAGCTTGGAGCAGGAAATCATCATGTATCTGTGTGGAAATAATAGAAATAATTCCCTCAACCAGATTCTAAGTAAACAAAAAGAAAAAAATGGATGATAATATTCAGAGGAACTAAGGTTAGAAGGAGATGGATGGGATAGGCATAGAAAATCAAAATGTAAGGAATAAAGAAGGTTTGGGCAAATAGATAAATTAAAAAAATAGATGAATGGCAAATAGGAAAGGAAGGAAGGAGTACGAGGAATATGGGATTAGACAAGACAAAACACAATCTGTTTTTTCAGCAACAAAGCATAGACCTTTTTGTATTTAAAAATACAGCACAATCTGTTACAATCAAGTCAATAGTGTCTTATACACCAATCTATTGACTGAAATACTTGAATTCGACCTCTAAGACAGAGGAAAGAAGCAACTGGATATCAAAATGAATAATTTCTGAACCATATACGAATTTTTTTGAAACAATTTGGAGTTTGGGTCTGCTGAGCAATGATTGAAGCTGCGTCTAATTGCATTCAGCACAAGGCCAATCAATCCTTCTACTCCCTCTGCAACTAGATACGCTTCCAATTTCGTTTTGATCCCCCCAAAAAGATGCCAAATGAATCCACGAACCTGTTTTTTGTGCTTCCTCCTTGCCGCTTGAAATGCCCGCCTTTTCCCTGAACCGTCGGAATGCCTTGCCTGGAGATGCTCCATAACTTCAGCAACTTCTATTTCTGCTCCACGATTCCAGCTATGCCAAAATGCATCAGAGTTGGATTTCGGCCCATTTAGGGTTTCGATGATGCTCATAGTTACATTTTTTGTCACAATATTACTCACTGAAATAATGGTCAATTGTTTTCTTCTTTTTGTTTCCTCCAATCCACATACGACTATAGCTCTAAAATTCTGCTCGCTGAAAGTAAAAATGAGATGTGCTCCAACTTTTGGCCTATAACCATGTATCATTTTGTTTGCCCAAAATATTGAAATGCTGCCATTTATCTACATGGGTACTTGCTCAAACAACAGAAAATGTTGCTGCCACACTTCAGTGAGTTTACTTGCCCAAAACAGTGAAACATGCAAGGTTGATTTTTTTGCTACCTTGCTTGCCTTGTACCTTGATTACTCTGCATTTGCTTGTCAAGTAAAAGAACCCATTCCAAATGACATATCTCAAAACTTTCTTGCTCAAAACACTGAAATATTGCCTGCCTGCCCATAAAACAATAATATGCTGCCATTAAATTTGCTTCTCAAATGGTGAAATGTTGCCATATCTCTGTTTGCTTGCTGAAAATGGTAACTGTGCCAAGGTCATATGCTTTGGTCTTCGTGTGTGCTTTTCCCCAATGCGAGGTCTTCTATAAATTAACATCTAAATGGAGTCTTCTACGAAACATGTCCCCATAAGGGTCTTCTACAAAGCGTCCTCCATGTTGCAGTCTTCTACAAGTGTATATCACGAACTCACCCCATGATGGGGTCTTCAACAATGGTCTCTTCAACAGGGTTTTAATGGAACATTCTGCTGCAATCAAATCTTGCGCAAAATACCAAACGTTAGAAGTCAAATGCAAATAAATTTCAGACAAAATTCCACTGGTTCTTTCTCGTGATGTTCCAAAAGTGCAGCAGGTCTATGCTTTGTTGCCGGCTAATGGGAAGAAGAAAGATGAAGGTACGAAAATGGTATAGGTTATAATCTAAGGTGCAACTAAGGAAAATGAAAACAAGAGAGGTGCAAAAGTGAACGGCTAAAATATAGATAAGGAAATACTAATGGAAAAGGGATCCACGTGATCAGATATGTTGGGCTGTAAGGCCAACATGAATGCCCAAAATAAGAGGCTCGGGTCTCTCGGCCTATGCCCCTGAATGATTTCAGTGAGATAGCCATTGATGGGATTAGGTAATGCAACCCCATCAAAATCTTGAAGATGGTAAGAATTACGGCTGCAACTCTCGTAATAATATAGGGCCCCCGCCACAACACTTCAAACTTTGTCGGATGGTTCTCCCTGGCCTTATTCCATTTCCAAACAAGTTCGCCAATTTGGAATTCACCTTTCAGTTGATTGTTCCTGCGGAATAGGGCTTGATCTTTGTTTTTCTTCATCTGAATATTCAAGTCACGCCTTTATACTGTGTTCCTCCGGTAACTTGAAAAGCATATCTAAGCGAGTTTGCAATGCCTCAATATCATCCGTGCAACCTGCAATAGCAATGCGAAGAGAAGGTACCTCAAGTTCAATAGGCAAAACAACCTCGAGCCCATAAGCGAGCTTGAATGGGGTATCTTGTGTTGCAACTTTTTCGGTTGTCCTATAGGCCCGAGAGCTGACTGATAACTTGCTATGCCAATCACGTTTATTGGAAGATACAACCTCCTTCTTGATAATGCCCATAAGGGTCTTATTTGTGCTTTCATTTTTGCCCATTACCCTGCGGGTAATATCTTTGAACTCTTGAGATGTTTCATGCCCAACATTCTTACAAGTTCCTGTATAACACCATTGACAAAATGTTTTCCCCTATCTGACACTATATACTTGGGCACTCCAAACCTAGTTATTACTTGATGATAGAGAAATGAAGCGGTAACCTCTTGAGTTGCTGTTTTAGTTGGCAGCGCTTCCGCCCATTTAGTAAAATAGCAAGTGGCCACAATTACATAACAGTGGTGCGCGGATGATGGAGGGCCACTTCATAAATGGACCAAATTATACATTAGAACCTAATGCATGCGATTGCAAAATACATGGGGCACATACCTGACAGGTCCGGCAACTCTTGGAGAATGTATAGCAGTCTTGAAATAAAGATGGCCAATAATAACCTGCACGAAGTACCTTTTTAGCTGTTGTCTCACCTCCAAAATGTCCGCCACATACACCTGCATGACATTCGAGAAGTATTCCCTCTTGCTCGGCTTCATCAACACACCTCAGTAAGATGCCATCTTGACTCCTTCTACACAAAATATCTCCCACAAGAACATAGGACAAACATGCATGTTTAAATTTAGCAAGCTCCTTTGCAGACATATCATGTGGTAAGATTTGCATAGCTAAATATTGTTTAATAGGGTGCATCCATGTCACATCAGCATTCAGCAAAAGTGCAAAGGAGTCTTTGGCATCCCTAGTACCCTCTACATTGTCATGTACTTCTTCACAAAATTCTGGAAAAGCGTAAGGGATGTAAGAGCTTGGACAGGATTTACCTTGTAGCACCTATACTTTAAAAGAGAATTGGCTCAAGAATACAATCCATCGCTGAAATTTTGCTTTCTTGAAAGTTTTCCCCATAAGCATAGGCAATGGATTTTGCTTCATGATAACGGTCGTGTGCTGCTGTAACAAGTAATGGCCGTGCTTTTCGAACAAACATACAAGTCCTGCAGCATATTTTTCCAACTCTGGATATCTTTCTTCTGCCCTGGACCACTGCTTACCAGAATAACAAATAACTTGCCTAACTTTAGGAGCAGTTTGCTGGCACAAAGCTATCCCGAGCAATACCGAAAGTGGTGAAATAAATGCTATGAATGGCACATCAAACTTTGGAGCGACAATAGTAGAAGGCGCTTTCATAACTTGCACAAGTGTCTCAAATGCCTCTTGGCATTCCTTAGACCACAAAAACACACCTTTGTATGGCTTTTTTCCCTTTGGCACATGCCCCATTAGGTGTTAATTTTGTGATTGGGCTGATTATGTGCGAAAAATTAGGAACGTGAATCGCAAAAAAGCAGCGCCCAATGAGCTTTTTTTCACATGCTTGAGTGTAGAAGGCTGCGGCAAGCGCTCAATAAGTGCCACCTTTGCTTGATCAATCTGCACTCCCCACTTGGATACCTTATGCCCCAATAAAGTGCCTTCTCCAACAAAAAACTTGCACTTATGGATTTAGACATATCATAAATTGCCTACACTGTTCAAGTATAGCTTGCAATCCCATTACATGACCAAAACGGACAGTAGCATAACATAAATCATCCAAGAATATACCTGGTCCTCTTTCTCCCAATGGTTGGAATGCCTTCACCATTGCTTTTTGAAACGTGGCCGGTGCATTCATAAGGCCAAGTGGCATAGCCCGCATGGCATAAGTACCCCACGGTGTTATGAAGGAGGTCTTCGGCTGATCTTCTAGGCGGATAGAAATTTGGTTAAAGCCCGAGAATCCATCCATGAAGGAAAAAATTTCCTGCCCTACTACTTTGTATAATACCTCCTCTTAAAACGGTAGAGGATAACAGTCTTTTAGCGTGGCCTTGTTAAGTTCCTGATAATCAATACATACACGAAGCTTGCCATTCTTTTTTAAGACAGGTACAAAGCAGCTAACCCAAGAGGGATTGTCAATCGGATAGATAAACCCAACATCCAAAAGATTTTGTATTTCTTTCTGCACAAGAGACAATAGCATAGGGTTAATTCTGCGCAATTTCTGTTTCACAGGTTTTGCTCCAGGTTTCAAGTTGATCTCTAATTGGCACACATCAGCTGGTATACCCTTAAGTTCCTTGTAATCCCATGCAAAGCAGTCATTATAAGACTGAAATAATTGTTGTAAACTGCTTGTTTCAACATCATCAGCCATCTTTCCAATAGACAAGGTTCTATCGCACCCATTTTTTGAGATGTTTACGTCTTTAACATATGTCTCAAGTTTAGTGTCTATTACGAGAATGTCTTGGAAATGTTTGTCAAAATCTAAAGGTAACTCTTCCTCTGGTATAGCCCCTTCACAATTTTTTTCCCAAAGGGCCTGTCTACAAAGAGCAGCTTCTGAATTTTCGCTGCGTGGGATATGCTGAATAGAAAAGGTTATAAATTTACCCACTAGATCTCTTATGTTCAGTCTAAGCTCTGCCAGCAAAGCATTTTTTGTTCTAAATTCACCATTGACCTGCTGACACACTAGCAAGGAATCTCCAAATACAGTCAAATGAGTAATGTTATGGATAAGTGCAGCCTGCATACCTTTGAAAAGTGCATGGTATTCAGCGGCATTTGAAGTGCATCTAGGAATGACAGTTCCCCCTTTCTCTATCAACTTACCTTTGTCATCTTTCAGTACGAATCCTGTAGCAGCAAGTGGGAATTTGGCCGAGTAACCTCCATCAAACCAAAGGCTAGCAGCCTTGATCGTGCTTGTTGGTGCACTATCATCAGGCTTGGTGGCCTCAATGTTATCAATCAGAGATGGGATATGCATGATATAATGTCCTTGAGCCAGGGGTTGTACCGCATCTTCAGCCGAAATGAGGCCTATTCCATGTATTTCGCGCCCCTTCTTATTATAAATATAGGCAGTATGGCCCTTGCCATCTGTAATAGAACACACACCGTGCCTCCAAATGGGTCGTGCATCAACAGCATATAGCCAAGTCCTTCCAAGCAACAAATCGTAATCACTACTGCTCTTCATTTGGGCACTAAAAGAAATCACAACGAAAGGGATGCTCACTCTAATTCCTTCAACCTCTAGACCAACCACATCAACTTCACCCAAAGGACTAACTTTTTCTAGTGTGAAGGATCTCAACGTTATATTTGAGGGTCTTGCTATTTTCAGACCTAACTTTAACATCACTTCATATGGCATCACGTTAAGTCCTGAACCTCCATCTAGTACTACCCTATTCAATGAGAAATTGCCAACATTGGCTGCACAAGTAAAGACACCTGGATCATCGTACCTGACATCATTGAGCATATAGGTATCTGATTCTAGAGTAAGCGTGCCAGCTGGTTCGAGCAGTTCGAAAACACTATCCCTGTATGATGGAGCAATCTGAAATAAGGTGAACAGATCCAAATTTACCTTGGTACTCCTAAGAAGTGCTTGCGCGTGATGATCATGAGCATGTAAGGTTGGTTGTTGACCAGGTAAGATGCTAATGTCATTTCTTCCAGCAGATTCGTCAAATGTTACATGTTTCTCCACCATTTTCTCTTTGGCCTGTGCTTTTCCTTGCTGCCTAGTGGTAACAGCCATTATGTGTTCCTCTTTATAGTTGCAATCAATAAGGAAATTTGTAGATTCAGATGAGGTTTTATTACCGTCCTTCATTTTGGTCATATAAACACGCACATGGCAATGTTCTTCATCGTGTCCCCATGATGAACAAACGGTACACCATGGGCATGGCTTAGCATAATGTGCACGCACTTGATGGCACTTCTCACATTCTTTGGACCAGCAAGAACTTTCGGAATGCCCTTCTTTATTGCAGATAGTGCAGGACTTGGAAGGATATTTACTTCCTTTGTTTGTGTCCATCTCCTTGAATTCCTTTGCCATATCGTCCATCATCTGTTTTATCTGCAACTGAGCTTGCTGCAACATCTCAGTCTGCATCTTTTCTTTTTGTTCCATCTCCTCTCGTGCTTTTGCAAATTCTGCTTTTATATCAGCAAGCTCTTTTTTTTCATGTTTCTCTGTTTTAATAGCATAAACCGGAGCATGTATATTGTGGTTTCCAACACCCTCCTTCTCCCAGTAACTTGGTGATGCATGCGATGTGGATGCATCAGTAAGACACCATCCATAACCCTTGCAATAATTCTCAGCAGTTGAGAACGCCTGTACTATGGAGCAAAGCTGGCCCCGTGATTGCAACTTGCATAATTTCTGATATAATGAAGGCATTGCCTGCAATCCTTGCACAAAACAGTAAATTAATTGCAAATTAGAAGTCTCTACATTGCTATCTTTGCAAGCTTTAATGCATTTTGAAAATCTTTCAATGTAAGACTTTATGTTCTCTCCTCGTTTAAGAGAAAAAGACATTAACTTTTGTAGCAAATTCCCTTCATCAAGTGGTACCCCAAACCTCTCTATCAAACCTTTAGCAAGATCTTCCCATGCTTGGGATTTGTATGTGACAAAGAAATCAAACCAAGATTCTGCTTCTCCATCCATGCTTTTGCTGAAAACAGATACAATGTCCCCTTTTCTATGCCCATAAGTTTCATAATATGCTTTGAATATCTTAAGAAAATCTTCTGGATTGCTTGTACCATTGTACATTGGAGGAGGTGGAGCCAATAATGCACTCAATTCATCAATTGGATTTTCTGAAGTAGCACGTCTAGAGCCATGAGGCGGTGCATAGTGTACAGATCCCTCTGAATCTTCCTCCTGTGGGTTGTGCACTACTGGAGAACTTGGATGAACCATGATGAAACCAAATCTATTGTCAAATCAAATCAGAGCATAAGCTGAAAAACTGCCTTAGTTGGGGAATGATTTGCTCCAATGGTGTAATCCCGGTAGGACCTCCATTCATGATGATAGCTTGGAGCAGGAAATCATCATGTATCTGTGTGGAAATAATAGAAATAATTCCCTCAACCAGATTCTAAGTAAACAAAAAGAAAAAAATGGATGATAATATTCAAAGGAACTAAGGTTAGAAGGAGATGGATGGGATAGGCATAGAAAATCAAAATGTAAGGAATAAAGAAGGTTTGGGCAAATAGATAAATTCAAAAAATAGATGAATGGCAAATAGGAAAGGAAGGAAGGAGTACAAGGAATATGGGATTAGACAAGACTAAACACAATCTGTTTTTTCAGCAACAAAGCATAGACCTTTTTGTATTTAAAAATACAGCACAATCTGTTACAATCAAGTCAATAGTGTCTTATACACCAATTTATTGACTGAAATACTTGAATTCGACCTCTAAGACAGGAGGAAAGAAGCAAACTGGATATCAAAATGAATAATTTCACGAACCATATCACGAATTTTTTGAAACAATTTGGAGTTTGGGTCCGATGAGCAATGATTGAAGTCTGCGTCTAATTGCATTCAAAGACAAGGCCAATCAATCCTTCTACTCCCTCTGCAACTAGACGCTTCCAATTTCGTTTTGATCCCCCCAAAAAGATGCCAAATGAATCCACGAACCTGTTTTTTGTGCTTCCTCCTTGCCGCTTGAAATGCCCGCCTTTTCCCTGAACCGTCGGAATGCCTTGCCTGGAGATGCTCCATAACTTCAGCAACTTCTATTTCTGCTCCACGATTCCAGCTATGCCAAAATGCATCAGAGTTGGATTTCGGCCCATTTAGGGTTTCGATGATGCTCATAGTTACATTTTTTGTCACAATATTACTCACTGAAATAATGGTCAATTGTTTTCTTCTTTTTGTTTCCTCCAATCCACATACGACTATAGCTCTAAAATTCTGCTCGCTGAAAGTAAAAATGAGATGTGCTCCAACTTTTGGCCTATAACCATGTATCATTTTGTTTGCCCAAAATATTGAAATGCTGCCATTTATCTACATGGGTACTTGCTCAAACAACAGAAAATGTTGCTGCCACACTTCAGTGAGTTTACTTGCCCAAAACAGTGAAACATGCAAGGTTGATTTTTTTGCTACCTTGCTTGCCTTGTACCTTGATTACTCTGCATTTGCTTGTCAAGTAAAAGAACCCATTCCAAATGACATATCTCAAAACTTTCTTGCTCAAAACACTGAAATATTGCCTCACTGCCCATAAAACAATAATATGCTGCCATTAAATTTGCTTCTCAAATGGTGAAATGTTGCCATATCTCTGTTTTGCTTCTTTGAAAATGGTAAGCGTACCAAGGTCATATGCTTTGGTCTTTGGTGTGTGCTTTTTTCCCCAATGCGAGGTCTTCTATAAATTAACATCTAAATGGAGTCTTCTACGAAACATGTCCCCATAAGGGTCTTCTACAAAGCGTCCTCCATATTGCAGTCTTCTACAAGTGTATATCACGAACTCACCCCATGATGGGGTCTTCAACAATGGTCTCTTCAACAGGGTTTTAATGGAACATTCTGCTGCAATCAAATCTTGCGCAAAATACCAAACGTTAGAAGTCAAATGCAAATAAATTTCAGACAAAATTCCACTGGTTCTTTCTCGTGATGTTCCAAAAGTGCAGCAGGTCTATGCTTTGTTGCCGGCTAATGGGAAGAAGAAAGATGAAGGTACGAAAATGGTATAGGTTATAATCTAAGGTGCAACTAAGGAAAATGAAAACAAGAGAGGTGCAAAAGTGAACGGCTAAAATATAGATAAGGAAATACTAATGGAAAAGGGATCCACGTGATCAGATATGTTGGGCTGTAAGGCCAACATGAATGCCCAAAATAAGAGGCTGGTCTCTCAGCCTATGCCCTGAATGATTTCAGCAGATAGCCATTGATGGGATTAGGTAATGCAACCCCATCAAAATCTTGAAGATGGTAAGAATTCTGGCCTGCAACTCTCGTAATAATATAGGGCCCCTGCCACAACACTTCAAACTTTGTCGGATGGTTCTCCCTGGCCTTATTCCATTTCCAAACAAGTTCGCCAATTTGGAATTCACCTTTCAGTTGATTGTTCCTGCGGAATAGGGCTTGATCTCTGTTTTTCTTCATCTGAATATTCAAGTCTGCCTTATACCTGTGTTCCTCCAGCGCTTGCAGCATATCTAAGCGAGTTTGCAATGCCTCAATATCATCCGTGCAACCTGCAATAGCAATGCGAAGAGAAGGTACCTCAAGTTCAATAGGCAAAACAACCTCGAGCCCATAAACGAGCTTGAATGGGGTATACTGTGTTGCAACTTTTTCAGTTGTCCTATAGGCCCAGAGCGCAGCTGATAACTTGCTATGCCAATCACGTTTATTGGAAGATACAACCTCCTTCTTGATAATGCCCATAAGGGTCTTATTTGTGCTTTCAGCCTGCCCATTACCCTGCGGGTAATATGCTGAACTCTTGAGATGTTTCATGCCCAAAATTCTTACAAGTTCCTGTATAACACCATTGACAAAATGTTTTCCCCTATCTGACACTATATACTTGGGCACTCCAAACCTAGTTATTACTTGATGATAGAGAAATGAAGCGGTAACCTCTTGAGTTGCTGTTTTAGTTGGCAGCGCTTCTGCCCATTTAGTAAAATAGCAAGTGGCCACAATTATATAACAGTGGTGTGCGGATGATGGAGGATCAATTAGGCCCACAAAGTCAAGGCCCCACTTCATAAATGGGCCAAATGATACATTAGAACCTAATGCATGCGGTTGCAAAATACATGGGGCACATACCTGACAGGTCCGGCAACTCTTGGAGAATGTATAGCAGTCTTGAAATAAAGATGGCCAATAATAACCTGCACGAAGTACCTTTTTAGCTGTTGCCTCACCGCCAAAATGGCCGCCACATACACCTGCATGACATTCGAGAAGTATTCCCTCTTGCTCGGCTTCATCAACACACCTCAGTAAGATGCCATCTTGACTCCTCCTACACAAAATATCTCCCACAAGAACATAGGACAAACATGCATGTTTAAATTTAGCAAGCTCCTTCGCAGACATATCATGTGGTAAGATTTGCATAGCTAAATATTGTTTAATAGGGTGCATCCATGTCACATCAGCATTCAGCAAAAGTGCAAAGGAGTCTTTGGCATCCCTAGTACCCTCTACATTGTCATGTACTTCTTCACAAAATTCTGGAAAAGCGTAAGGGATGTAAGAGCTTGGACAGGATTTACCTTGTAGCACCTATACTTTAAAAGAGAATTGGCTCAAGAATACAATCCATCGCTGAAATTTTGCTTTCTTGAAAGTTTTCCCCATAAGCATAGGCAATGGATTTTGCTTCATGATAATGGGTGGTGTCTTCCGCCAGAACAAGTAATGGCCGTGCTTTTCGAACAAACATACAAGTCCTGCAGCATATTTTTCCAACTCTGGATATCTTTCTTCTGCCCTGGACCACTGCTTACCAGAATAACAAATAACTTGCCTAACTTTAGGAGCAGTTTGCTGGCACAAAGCTATCCCGACAGCCCACTGAGTGACTGAAATAAATGCTATGAATGGCACATCAAACTTTGGAGCGACAATAGTAGAAGGCGCTTTCATAACTTGCACAAGTGTCTCAAATGCCTCTTGGCATTCCTTAGACCACAAAACCTGCACTGTATGGCTTTTTCCCTTTGGCACATGCCCCATTCGTGTTAATTTTGTGATTGGGCTGATTATGTGCGAAAAATTAGGAACGTGAATGCGCAAAAAAGAGCACTGCCCAATGAGCTTTTTCACATGCTTGAGTGTAGAAGGCTGCGGCAAGCGCTCAATAAGTGCCACCTTTGCTTGATCAATCTGCACTCCCCACTTGGATACCTTATGCCCCAATAAAGTGCCTTCTTCAACAAAAAACTTGCACTTAGATGGATTTAGACATATCATAAATTGCCTACACTGTTCAAGTATAGCTTGCAATCCCATTACATGACCAAAACGGGCAGTAGCATAACATAAATCATCCAAGAATATACCTGGTCCTCTTTCTCCCTAGTGGTTGGAATGCCTTCACCATTGCTTTTTGAAACGTGGCCGGTGCATTCATAAGGCCAAATGGCATAGCCCGCATGGCATAAGTACCCCACGGTGTTATGAAGGAGGTCTTCGGCCGATCTTCTAGGCGGATAGAAATTTGGTTAAAGCCCGAGAATCCATCCATGAAGGAAAAAATGTCCTGCCCTGCTACTTTGTATAATACCTCCTCTTGAAACGGTAGAGGATAACAGTCTTTTAGCGTGGCCTTGTTAAGTTCCTGATAATCAATACATACACGAAGCTTGCCATTCTTTTTTAGGACAGGTACAATGCAGCTAACCCAAGAGGGATTGTCAATCGGATAGATAAATCCAACATCCAAAAGATTTTGTATTTCTTTCTGCACAAGAGACAATAGCATAGGGTTAATTCTGCGCAATTTCTGTTTCACAGGTTTTGCTCCAGGTTTCAAGTTGATCTCTAATTGGCACACATCAGCTGGTATACCCTTTAGTTCCTTGTAATCCCATGCAAAGCAGTCATTATAAGACTGAAATAATTGTTGTAAACTGCTTGTTTCAACATCATCAGCCATCTTTCCAATAGACAAGGTTCTATCGCACCCATTTTTTGAGATGTTTACGTCTTTAACATCTGTCTCAAGTTTAGTGTCTATTACGAGAATGTCTTGGAAATGTTTGTCAAAATTTAAAGGTAACTCTTCCTCTGGTATAGCCCCTTCACAAACTTTTTCCCAAAGGGCCTGTCTACAAAGAGCATCAGCTTCTGAATTTTCACTGCGTGGGATATGCTGAATAGAAAAGGTTATAAATTTACCCACTAGATCTCTTATGTTCAGTCTAAGCTCTGCCAGCAAAGCATTTTTTGTTCTAAATTCACCATTGACCTGCTGACACACTAGCAAGGAATCTCCAAATACAGTCAAATGAGTAATGTTATGGATAAGTGCAGCCTGCATACCTTTGAAAAGTGCATGGTATTCAGCGGCATTTGAAGTGCATCTAGGAATGACAGTTCCCCCTTTCTCTATCAACTTACCTTTGTCATCTTTCAGTACGAATCCTGTAGCAGCAAGTGGGAATTTGGCCGAGTAACCTCCATCAAACCAAAGGCTAGCAGCCTTGATCGTGCTTGTTGGTGCACTATCATCAGGCTTGGTGGCCTCAATGTTATCAATCAGAGATGGGATATGCATGATATAATGTCCTTGAGCCAGGGGTTGTACCGCATCTTCAAACCGAAATGAGGCCTATTCCATGTATTTCGCCCCTTCTTATTATAAATATAGCAAGTATGGCCCTTGCCATCTGTAATAGAACACACCGTGCTCCAAATGGGTCGCGCATCAACAGCATATAGCCAAGTCCTTCCAAGCAACAAATCGTAATCACTACTGCTCTTCATTTGGGCACTAAAAGAAATCACAACGAAAGGGATGCTCACTCTAATTCCTTCAACCTCTAGACCAACCACATCAACTTCACCCAAAGGACTAACTTTTTCTAGTGTGAAGGATCTCAACGTTATATTTGAGGGTCTTGCTATTTTCAGACCTAACTTTAACATCACTTCATATGGCATCACGTTAAGTCCTGAACCTCCATCTAGTACTACCCTATTCAATGAGAAATTGCCAACATTGGCTGCACAAGTAAAGACACCTGGATCATCGTACCTGACATCATTGAGCATATAGGTATCTGATTCTAGAGTAGGCGTGCCAGCTGGTTCGAGCAGTTTGAAAACACTATCCCTGTATGATGGAGCAATCTGAAATAAGGTGAGCAGATCCAAATTTACCTTGGTACTCCTAAGAAGTGATTGCACGTGATGATCATGAGCATGTAAGGTTGGTTGTTGACCAGGTAAGATGCTAATGTCATTTCTTCCAGCAAATTCGTCAAATGTTACATGTTTCTCCACCATTTTCTCTTTGGCCTGTGCTTTTCCTTGCTGCCTAGTGGTAACAGCCATTATATGTCCCTCTTTATAGTTGCAATCAATAAGGAAATTTGTAGATTCAGATGAGGTTTTATTACCGTCCTTCATTATGGTCATATAAACACGCACATGGCAATGTTCTTCATCGTGTCCCCACGATGAACAAACGGTACATCATGGGCATGGCTTAGCATAATGTGCACGCACTTGATGGCACTTCTCACATTCTTTGGACCAGCAAGAACTTTCGGAGTGCCCTTCTTTATTGCAGATAGTGCAGGACTTGGGAGGATATTTACTTCCTTTGTTTGTGACCATCTCCTTGAATTGCTTTGCCATATCGTCCATCATCTGTTTTATCTGCAACTGAGCTTGCTGCAACATCTCAGTCTGCATCTTTTCCTTTTGTTCCATCTCCTCTCGTGCTTTTGCAAATTCTGCTTTTATATCAGCAAGCTCTTTTTTTTCATGTTTCTCTGTTTTAATAGCATAAACCGAAGCATGTATATTGTGATTTCTAACATCCTCCTTCTCCCAGTAACTTGGTGATGCATGCGATGTGGACGCATCAGTAAGACACCATCCATAACCCTTGCAATAATTCTCAGCAGTTGAGAATGCCTGTACTATGGAGCAAAGCTGGCCCCGTGATTGCAACTTGCATAATTTCTGATATAATGAAGGCATTGCCTGCAATCCTTGCACAAAACAGTAAATTAATTGCAAATTAGAAGTCTCTACATTGCTATATTTGCAAGCTTTAATGCATTTTGAAAATCTTTCAATGTAAGACTTTATGTTCCCTCCTTGTTTAAGCGAAAAAGACATTAACTTTTGTAACAAATTCCCTTCATCAAGTAGTACCCCAAATCTCTCTATCAAACCTTTAGCAAGATCTTCCCATGCTTGGGATTTGTATGTGACAAAGAAATCAAACCAAGATTCTGCTTCTCCATCCATGCTTTTGCTGAAAACAGATACAATGTCCCCTTTTCTATGCCCATAAGTTTTATAATATGCTTTGAATATCTTAAGAAAATCTTCTGGATTGCTTGTACCATTGTACATTGGAGGAGATGGAGCCAATAATGCACTCAATTCATCAATTGGATTTTCTGAAGTAGCACGTCTAGAGCCATGAGGCGGTGCACAGTGTACAGATCCCTCTGAATCTTCCTCCTGTGGGCGAGAACTTGGATGAACCATGATGAAACCAAATCTACTGTCAAATCAGATCAGAGCATAAGCTGAAAAACTGCCTTAGTTGGGGAAAGATTTGCTCCAATGGTGTAATCTCGGTAGGACCTCCATTCATGATGATAGCTTGGAGCAGAAATCATCATGTATCCGTGTGGAAATAATAGAAATAATTCCCTCAACCAGATTCTAAGTAAACAAAAAGAAAAAAATGGATGATAATATTCAAAGGAACTAAGGTTAGAAGGAGATGGATGGGATAGGCATAGAAAATCAAAATGTAAGGAATAAAGAAGGTTTGGGCAAATAGATAAATTCAAAAAATAGATGAATGGCAAATAGGAAAGGAAGGAAGGAGTACAAGGAATATGGGATTAGACAAGACTAAACACAATCTGTTTTTTCAGCAACAAAGCATAGACATTTTTGTATTTAAAAATACAGCACAATCTGTTACAATCAAGTCAATAGTGTCTTATACACCAATTTATTGACTGAAATACTTGAATTCAACCTCTAAGACAGAGGAAAGAAGCAACTGGATATCAAAATGAATAATTTCTGAACCATATACGAATTTGTTTGAAACAATTTGGAGTTTGGGTCTGCTGAACAATGATTGAAGCTGCGTCTAATTGCATTCAGCACAAGGCCAATCAATCCTTCTACTCCCTCTGCAACTAGATACGCTTCCAATTTCGTTTTGATCCCCCCAAAAAGATGCCAAATGAATCCACAAACCTGTTTTTTGTGCTTCCTCCTTGCCGCTTGAAATGCCCGCCTTTTCCCTGAACCGTCGGAATGCCTTGCCTGGAGATGCTCCATAACTTCAGCAACTTCTATTTCTGCTCCACGATTCCAGCTATGCCAAAATGCATTAGAGTTGGATTTCGGCCCATTTAGGATTTCGATGATGCTCATAGTTACATTTTTTGTCACAATATTACTCACTGAAATAATGGTCAATTGTTTTCTTTTTTTTGTTTCCTCCAATCCATATACGACTATAGCTCTAAAATTCTGCTCGCTGAAAGTAAAAATGAGATGTGCTCCAACTTTTGGCCTATAACCATGTATCATTTTGTTTGCCCAAAATATTGAAATGCTGCCATTTATCTACATGGGTACTTGCTCAAACAACAGAAAATGTTGCTGCCACACTTCAGTGAGTTTACTTGCCCAAAACAGTGAAACATGCAAGGTTAATATTTTTGCTACCTTGCTTGCCTTGTACCTTGATTACTCTGCATTTGCTTGTCAAGTAAAAGAACCCGTCCCAAATGACATATCTCAAAACTTGCTTGCTCAAAACACTGAAATATTGCCTGCCTGCCTGCCCATAAAACAATAATATGCTGCCATTAAATTTGCTTCTCAAATGGTGAAATGTTGCCATATCTCTGTTTGCTTGCTGAAAATGGTAACTGTGCCAAGGTCATATGCTTTGGTCTTCGTGTGTGCTTTTCCCCAATTCGAGGTCTTCTATAAATTAACATCTAAATGGAGTCTTCTACGAAACATGTCCCCATAAGGGTCTTCTACAAAGCGTCCTCCATGTTGCAGTCTTCTACAAGTGTATATCACGAACTCACCCCATGATGGGGTCTTCAACAATGGTCTCTTCAACAGGGTTTTAATGGAACATTCTGCTGCAATCAAATATTGCGCAAAATACCAAACGTTAGAAGTCAAATGCAAATAAATTCCAGACAAAATTCCACTGGTTCTTTCTCGTGATGTTCCAAAAGTGCAGCAGGTCTATGCTTTGTTGCCGGCTAATGGGAAGAAGAAAGATGAAGGTACGAAAATGGTATAGGTTATAATCTAAGGTGCAACTAAGGAAAATGAAAACAAGAGAGGTGCAAAAGTGAACGGCTAAAATATAGATAAGGAAATACTAATGGAAAAGGGATCCACGTGATCAGATATGTTGGGCTGTAAGGCCAACAAGCATGATCAAGAATTTAAGCAAGGTTTCTCTAGCTTGACTAGGAAAGAACGGAGTCACGCCGAGATTTCTCTTTATAAAGATTATTCTCTTAAGGAAATCTTCTTTACTTTAAGAATCGTTTATGTATACCTAATTGTAAACCATCTCGTTCTCTTATAATTAGGGAAGCATATGAGAAACCATATGTTGCACATCCCGGTTTCTCTAAGACTTATGAACATGTGGTTTCTGTGTATTATTGGCCACACATGAAAACTGATATTGAATGTTTTGTCCAAGGATGTTTGGTGTGTCAACACATGAAGCTTGATACTCACCATCCTACTGGGCTCTTACATCTACTAGATAACCCAAAGGAGAGGTGGGAATCAATATCTATGGATTTCATCACAGGACTCCCAAGAACCTTACGAAAGAATGATGCAACCTTGGTCATTGTTGACCGATTGACTAAGTTGGCACATTTTTTGCCATGTAAGAAAGCCATTACAGGAAGCCAGGTAGCTCAACTATTTATTAAAGATGTTTTTAAGCTACATGGTCTCCCTAAGTCGATTTTGTCCGATCGAGATTCTAAATTTACTGGTCATTTTTGGACAAGTTTATTTGAGTCTCTTGGAACAGAACTTAAGTTTAGTTCGTCTTACCATCCGGAAACGGATGGTCAAACAGAAAGAACCAATCGAACTCTTGAAGCTATGTTACGAAACTATAATTCAAATAAATCTACGTTGTGGGAAGATTATCTTCCACTAATAGAGTTTGCCTATAATAGCTCGTTGCATGCTTCTACATGTGTTATTCCCTTTCATGCAGCATATGGCTTTACTCCTCGGACACCTGCTAATTGGTTGGCAAATTCTCGAGTAGAGATGGCTAATCAAGTTATCGAGGAGATGGGTGGTATTATTACTGCCGTAAGAGATAAGTTAAGTCATGCACAACTCCAACAAAAGATTGTTGATCGCCATCGAAGACACTTAGAATTTTCGGTGGGAGAGAAGGTGGTGTACATTGCACCACACCGTTATGCTTCTGTGCACAAGAAGTATCCAAAGTTACGAGCAAGATACTTTGGACCTCATGAAATATTGCGCAAAGTTCAATGATGTAAGTTATGAACTTAAGCTTACCGTCACGTGGAAGAAAACTCTTCCATTCAGTGTTTCACGTTTCACTCTTGAAACCTTTCATTGAAAGTGAAACAACTCAGCTGGAACCTGAGGATGCACCGCCACCTCAGTTTGTTGAAGGCAATAAGGTTCTAGTGGAACCTCTTAAGATCGTGGATACAAGAGTGAGAGTTCTGACCCGTCGAACAATGGTATTGGAATACTTGGTCCAATGGAAGAGTTTGCGTATCGAAGATGCAACATGGGAATCATCTTCATTTGTCGTTGGCTATCCTGAGATTCTGAAAGAATACTTGGGACTTCGACAATGAGGACATTGTCTTCTTTAAGTCGAAGAGCATGTAAGAAACCATGATCATGGTAGGAATACACAGTAGATTATAAAATATTGTATTTATACTTTTGTAATGTCTTTTGAGATACGACTTTTCATTTTGGGACTTATGGCCTCTTTTGTACCATTTTAGAAATTACGTAATATAAGATAGAAGTATTAGATAGTATATTGGCATTCTCTCTCTTGGGTTCCTTTCAATTCGTCTTCCACAGCTCCAATCTGGCAGCATTGACAAAGCCTCTGCTGGCATGGCTCCCCAATCCATCTCCCCTTCTCAATCCGGAGATGGTATGCACCTATACGGATAGAGACAATGGATCTGTGCTTTTTCAAGGGTAGATGGGTGCGCAGGTAGCGTTGCGGGCCCCGCTCCACCATGGGGTTTATATGGGGTTGGTAATGTGCTGTCTTGACCTATTCAAGTGTACTGGCATCCATAGTTTGCTGAGGAAACATGTATCAAGGTACTGTGTGAGGTTGTGGCAGCCTGCCTCCGTTTGCACTTGGATGCACCTATGCTCCTGCACATTCCATCTGCACATTTCAAATATAAAGAATATCTAATATAATAACTTGGAACTACTTTCGTATTTTTGTATACTTTTTCATATGTGGGTGTCTTGTCTAGAGTGCAAATGTTTGAACAAAAGATCTTTATTAAGAAAAAACGATAGCATGGTTGTGGCTGTAATTTCATGTATGTATGTGCATGAATCTTCCATATGTTATCCATTAAATTTCATGTTTTTTCTTGAGCGTTGTTGCTAAAGGGACAAAATCGTTGCCCCTGGCTAAAAAATCATGTCCAATCTTCAAAGGAAAAAAGGTTTGTATGTAGTACGTTAGATATTCAGTGTACATATGTGTTGGCCCAAAAATCCAATGTGGTTTTCAATCGACAAAAAAATGTAATAGATGTGGTAGATGTTATTGTGCTTAGCCAAAAATAGCACATTTTGGGGGTTGGATGAACACTTTGATTTGGTTGCATGTATCCAAAATTCTCAACTGAACAGCGGTGGTGTTAAATTTTCAAAGGATAGATTGCTATGGGAAGAGCAGTATCTGCATCTTTTTATGCATGACTATTTGGTAGGTATCCATCATTCCTGAGCCAGAAAGCTCCTTTGTTCAATTCTTGCTCTGTTTTTTCATTTTATAAAATATTTAGTATAATAAGCAGCCCTAATTTCATGTTTATAGACTGGACCTGTGTCTCTGGTATATGCTAGATATGTAGGAGTAGTGTATCAATACCTTTGTCTACATAACTTTGTGTAGGATATTTGTGCTAAAAGAGACATTTGAGATGATTGTTGAGAAGACAGAGTTCTTGGAACTGGCGCACTGCTTGGCCGCTTTGGGCTTTGCCCTACGGCCGTACATGCCCATCCGGTCCTGCCTGCCCACATTCAGCCAGAGGAGATCGCCATGTTCTTTTTGGATGGTGGAGGGATGGGTAAGGCAGCAACGACTCAATTGGAGCCAGCCGAAGGGATTTCTCCTGCTTTGATTTTGAGCAACAAGGATCGTGGCTTCATCCAGGTGATCCTTATTTATCCTAATAATCTGGCAGAAACCTTCCTTCCTTTTCCACGTCTTGTTGGCAGAATGTACATAGAATAGGAAGATGGAGACAACAAGTTATGTTCCTTTATGTAGCTATGGCAGATTGATTAGTCAGATTTCAAGACTTGTTGGCATATTAGGTGTCTTCTCACAATTTATAATTTAAGGCTGGGCTCTGGAGAGTAGTCTAGTGGGTTGGCTTTCTAAGTCTAACCAGCTTCAAGATGATTGTTTGAAGTCTCTGTAATTTTTCCATCAATTTAAGGGATTTTGGATGATCAGGAGGTCATTTGGTTACAAAGAATCAGAACTTTAAAAGCCTGTGGCAGCTTTAAGAATAGTGTGGCAGTCTATTCTAATTTTATTGTTGCTTCCATCCATATATTCTATGTATATGTGGAGATTTTTATGTATCCTAGTAGCTGTGATCAGTTTACTAGATCCGAAGTCTTGAAATTCAAGTGGCGGGAGACCTTGGATTTCATTTTCTGATGGAGGCTTTGTGGATGGATAGCTACTGAATTCTTACTTGTAAGTGAACATGATGATCTAGAGGCATCTCCAACAATGCACCATCTTTCGGATCACATTTTTAGGGCTGGGCTATGGTCTAGTTGGTATTCATTGGATTCAGATTTATGGCGAGCTAGGAGATTGCACTGCCTTTATAATGGGAATGTTCGTCTTCAGGCATAAGAGTTGGGTAATTATTTATCTACATGTCCTTTTTCTGTTTCCTCCAGATTTTGGTTCATGTTTTACTCTTCCAGTTTGCAAAGGATGCTGAAAATCTTTCTTGGGCTTAATCTATATGTGGCCATTAAGGGTAACAGAATCTGCTACAGTTGGGCTAACAAATGGATCAGTTGTTGGAAACCATGGAGAGGTTCCTATAGTAATTGGTTTTAGCAGAAGAAGGATGGTTTACCACTATAGTATGTTGAAGTCGAAGAAGATGTTGAATGACTCCATTGGTAGTACTTAACTTGTCCATTCATTCTACTTTATGTTAGTAGTTTCTTATTTTTCCCTGGATCTTCTGGGTTCCCCCTAGATATTCAGTGTTTTTTATGTGCTGGAATTCTTCCAATATGATTCTTATGGAATCATGTATGTGCTATAACTTTATATCATATGAATGAATACAAAATCTACCGTGCCTTCAAAAAAAAAAGAAAAAAAAAAGAGACATTTCACTATGGAGATTGAACAGCGTGAAACAATTCCGATAGATGCTCGAAATGTGGATGTGTCAAAGATGCTTACAGAGTGCTTAATCAATTTGTAATCAAGTACCCTCCTATGAAAGATTATGATGAAATGCATAACTTACATTCCTAAAAGTTGTTTTATTTCTGCATTTTTGCAACGGGTTTTGAGTTAGATTTTTAGTGGCTTGTTGATGTTTGACTTTCTAACTACAACGTGCCCTTTTGTTTAAATTAAACTTCATGTGATGGAGCATTGGAAACAAAGACATGCCATCATTCATTTGAGGAAATTTTGAAATTTAAAAAACATATGGAACATTTTGTAGGGTATTGAATGTGAACTGGTTCGTTTTCGAGCAGAAAAGTTTCTAAATTCTCACAGTAGCAATGCAGGATATGGAAGGCATAATAAACTTGATTATTCATGTTGCCTTGTGGAGAGTGGATTACTTGCATATTGCTTATGTGTGGATATTTTATGGAAAATCAGGAATACGCTAGCTCGAAGGCAAGCAGGAACACGAGACAAATGCTAGGACTGGCATTGAACTGGAATGGTTTGACAAGAATGAGAGTTCTCTATATATATCTAGACCAATGGTTAGGATCGCATCGCATCCCAAGTGCCGCACATGCATGTAGGTTCTTGAATGTTCTAGAACCTCTTGAAATGGGGCATATGAAGAAGATGCAAGGAAATATTATTAAGGAATATAGGTACCTCAGTTGACAAAGATATATAACTTGCAATTAGAGAGTTGCAAGTTTGAATCTTGCCTTGTGCAACTACATTTTGCATCTGTGTGATGATCATCTATGTATATACGAGTATAATACTCATATGGTCATCACACCATCTCCCTCATATGATGGCGATGATTTTTTGGAACTGGAGCCGGAGTACTCGAACTTAGCTTACCTGGGTAACGTCCAAGAACTCCAGAATTTTGTCAGAGGCATTAGACAAATTCTTGGCAGCTTTCTAGGCTCAGCCACTTGGAGAATATCCTTCTCACTCAACCAAACAATAACTATGGCAGCTTTCTAGGCTCAGCCACTTGGAGAATATTCTTCTCACTCAACCAAACAATAAGAATGATAGGAACTCTTAAGTACATTATGGTAGCCATGCACTAATCCATTACTTGAATGGAAAAATAACAGCACCAGAGCAGATGGTATATAACCAACGTGCACTTGCGAATAAGAAGTCATTGTAACAAATGAAAGAATATGGTACTTTGTTTTAAAGATATCTTTATATTGTAACTTTAAAGAGATTGTCAAGTTTTTGTGCAACCATCAATCATAACAGTGGATTCCCAACATGTCCATACTACAATTTTAGCTTTCTCCAAACATGCATGTGGAAAATGAAAAAGCTCAGAGTTTAAAACGATAACCAAGAGCATCAAGTTCAAGACACAAATTATTTGAAACAAATTGCATGGATAAATCTCAAACTTGCTGCAAAATCAACTGCAAATATAGTCTCAACTTAAGGACTAGTAGCTAAGAAAGCGTCTGATTTTATGTGTTCCGAGACTTCTAAATATCTGCAAGGGATATGCTAACCTATGTTAAAAAATATACCACTCTACTTTGGTACATTTCATCTAATCATAATCCAATCAATCTATACCAGTTCTTTCTTGTAAGCTTGGCAAGATTCATAAAGTTAAGACCATAGTAGAGTCTTAGCCAAAGACTGCAGCTTGTTTTATATCCAGCAAAATTGACTTTGCAAGATAGACCAAATACGGCCTGTAGAGCGCAGTCCAAGCCTAATCCCTACGTCCATATGCTCTCCTTCTACATGGGCCATTTCTAGGGATGGCTATGTTACTTATGGAATGAATCTAGCCTCAGCTGGTTACATGAACAGAGAGGATAGAATCAAACTTGTTGTATGGGGTTTTCTCACATGTGATGTGAGATCAGCCCATGTCATGGTATTGTCCAAATAGAAAGATTTTAGAAAGTTTGACTAATTAACATTCTTAAGATGGTAGATTAATCGTTACATTTGAATTCACCAAAAAATAGATCATTGAAGCATTGAATTACAAACAAGGTTTTTAGTGTATTAGCCATTGGCATGTAAAAGTAGCTAGGTTGCTTGGAACCAACAGGAAAACATACATACCTAGTGTATCCCAATTGCGCAAGATATCATATGATCGGCATTAATTTTTTCTCGATACTGAGGGTGAGCAATTGAGGATGACGTGCAACCAATTTGCAATAGAAAGTAAATATATGACTGACATTAGATTTGTAAGATAATTCTACAATAATTGTTGTCAACAAATTGCGTACTTGCCAATCTCATCTGAATCTATTCCCATACTTTGGAGGAATTGAAAATTTGGTCGCACTTTTGTCTCAACATTATGTGCCAAAACCATCAATTTTAACTTCAAAAGCTGTAATAACACAATACTTAATTAAGTCTGAGCAAGCAAAAAAATAGAAAAAAGATATGAAGGTTACCTTTATCAGCCATGGTCCTTCAATCCTGATGCTTGCAAGAAACTCAAGTGTGGGAGTTAACTTGTCCTCTACACTCAAGCCCAGAAGTTATGGAGTTGAATAACACCTACATGTGCATAACAATACAAACTTCATGATTCCAGAAATTGAAAGGAATTTTCTTTGAGACCTTAATGGTATGGGAGTTCTCTCATTTAATGTAGAATCCCAAGAATTTTGCAGTCTAGAAGGAATCCTATGGGTATGATCTTACCTTCCACTTTCATCTTCATTTCCAATATTCCATCGATCCGAGCCCTCGGATCGAGATTCTAGAGGGGGCGAGCATGCATGTCTCGCATGCATGCATTGCATGCCTTCTCTGGATGGGAGATTGCTATATTAATCGAGGTTCTTCATCAACGTCTCATTGACGCTTCCTCTTCTCTCTCAGCAATACCTTATTTTTACTATTCTTTGAAACCATGCAGGGGAGGGGCTTCTCCCTGCTTGGATTGACCAATTTGGCATTTCTTTCATGCTGTGGCATGTCCTTTCTCGGCCTTGCCTCTTCTTTAGCCATAATCCTTTGACCTTCGTCCTCCATCCCAATTTGATAATTAAGTTCTCTTCTGTTCGGGAGGTTTTTGTCGTTTTCATGCGAGCCCCATTCTCATGCGAGCCCCATTCGGGAGATCGCTATATTAATCGAGGTTCTTCATCAATGTCTCATCGGCGCTTCCTCTTCTCTCTCAGCGGTACCTTATTCTCTATTCTTTGAAACCCACCATGCCCCCCTTAATTGTTTAATGTATTTGTCGTCTGGCACGCGTGACCAGCCCCTCTATTTGAAAGAGGTTTTGTTTTGTTGTCGCGTGGCACGCGTGATCAGCCCCTCCACTTTGGGAGGTTTGTTTTGTCACATTTGTTCTAGTGTCGATGATGTGCAGGTACAGGTTAGCAAGCGGCAGCAGCAGCAGCTTTGCCTTCTCCATTCGTGGGTTTTGTGGGAGCGAATTCTCAGCCTTACGTTTGTCCAAGCCCCTTGCTGAAGGCTTATCTCTAGGGTTTTTCCTCGAAAACTCGAAAGGGCGGGGTTTTTTAATCCCGGTGATAAGCTTTCGGCAGGTACACAGACCAAACATCTATTAGCATTGTATTTCATGGGGTCCAAGTTGTATAATTGGATATTCCCTTTATTTTTCATCGTATCGGGAGGTTTTTGTCGTTTTCATACGAGCCCCATTCTAGAATGGTAATCAACATTTAAAATCCTCAGTGAGACTTACACAGCAACCCTGTTACCTTGGTTGCAATCATGAAGTGAGAGGAAGGGATAGAGAGCATAACAGAAAACTAAACAATAGCATAAATTCTGTAAAGTTTCCCATACCAAACATGTTCAGTAGTCTGGCTGTAAAATGCAGGAAATTTATGTTTCTATTGAGTTGAAGAACCCAAAAATGAGTTAGGACCGTGAAAGATATACGGATGAAAATATTACAAACATTCAAAAAGCTGTTCATAAGAGCTTGACAATGATATGAAGTCCTCAATTGGCAGTCGCGAACAATTAAATTGCAAGTTGTCCTTCTGAGAATGTTCATGTTGGCTTCCCTCCCATGTTCTATTCACTGCTAGAAATGGCTTGGCAACCGAAAGGAAAACAAAAAAAGAAGTTTAAGGAGGAAGCAAGCCAATAAGGTGTTAATAAAAACCTATAATGAAAGAGGATACTGGTGTTCTGATTCTGAGTAAGGGGAGGCTTTTATAAAACCACCAGGTCGTTGTCTTTGAAGAAAGGCCTTAGCCTTAGTCTCTCCGTGCCATGTAAAGGCATAAAAAATACATGCGTTACGGATATAAGGCACCGAATCTTCTACAACTCTGCCATGGCCAGATTTGTCAAGCATCAAGCTTGCTATGACTGGGCCAAAAAACTTGAGCACGACCTCATCCAAAAACTAGTTGGCATTGCTTGTTGGAAAGAAATGCAACCTAACACGTGGATTGCGAGCATAGCATATTTCTGTTACGGCTCCTCCTATCTCTGTTCATATTTCTTTTTGGGATTTTTGAATTTTCCCAGGCCTTTATTTCTAAAACTTAGGATCTAATGGTGAAAGTTAACGCCACGTCAGTGTTTGCTGAGTTGGAGGTGCTACATGGCTAGGCTAGAATTGCAAGAAAGGCTGTATGCTTGGTTGGTCTGGTGTGCTAAAAAAAAAATGAATTTCCCCTTAACAGAAGGCAATCCAAAAAGCAAAAGAATATCGCTAGAGAGAAACGAAACATGAAATTAATGTAAATACTTGTACAAATTATAGTTATTAATGAAGATATTTCTTCACGCCTATTTATGTTGAGCTACTTTTCATCTAACATGTAATTTATATGAGTATCATACGTGAAGAGGTGTAGGTTTCTCGGTTAACCTTGCATTAGTCATCCTTCGCATTTGCTAGGTACATGAAAAAAAAAAACTCACGGTTTAGAAATATAGATTTTGCATTAATAGTCATTGGAATGTTGAAGGCATCAATATTTTAGTTTCCACCTATTTGTTTCTTCTGTTCCTTTGTCAGGTGTCAAGATTTTATGCTCAGGTGCAGCAGTTGCATTGGCCAATACCATCATTACATCTTTGACTTCATAGACCCTAAGGGTCTCCTCTCTCTCACCTGCTTTTTTCAAAGTTGCTCTGGTCTTAGGTTGTTTATTCCTCGTGCATTGTAATGACACAGGCTACAGAATCCACCAGAAAATATTCAAGAGGCCAATTTCTTTGTTTTTTTTTTTGAAGGACGAACAAAAAGTTTATTAATCAGCAAGAATAAGTACAAAATAAATATTTCTCATCTAGTTATGTAAGCACAAGAGGGTGCTGCTGAAACACGAGCCTGCGACACCACGTGCTTACTCCATACTAGATAAGTAAACGAAGATAAGGCTCTGCTTAAGAGTCTAACCGCACTGGACCTGTAACGACATCAAATCCGATGTGACTACTGGAATCTCAGGAGAGTTTGAAGATGTATCCTGGGCCTGTGACAAGACAGTTTATCTTTAGCCAAATCAGCCTATCGAAGTGGAGCAAAGCGACCATATGCAACAGGAGGAGCAGAATCACATATAGCAAGTGTTGATGAGAGCTGAGATGCAGGGGTGTTAGAACCCTTAGCTGACTTTCGAGGTTGATGAAGAGCAGGTGGATATTTAGGTGGAGGGTGGGCACCACGACGATCAATGTCCATGTACTGCCCATAAGCCTCTTCAACTTGCTTTTGCGACCTTTGAATCTCATCCAACCTTTACTTCTGTTGATCCAGCAGCAGAGGCATTGGACCAACGGCTAGAATAGATATAGAGGAAGTCACAGGGGGACGAGAGACATCCATTGAAGAAGGAGCGGAGCTAGAAGTAGGATTTGTAGCAGAGGCAACTGGAGGAGCTTACTGGTAAGACTTACGATATTGAGCAAAGAGAGGAGCCTCAGGGAACATGAGAGCCAGCTCTGGGCCATTTAACAATCGTAGCTTGAACGGAAAGAACATGGGCCCACTTTGAACAACAATTGTCTGAGGCAGATCATGATGAATGGGGCGTGCTACACAAATCTTAGTGATGCCATTGGTTATAGCATGTTGCAGATAAAGTCCAATCTCATTGGCAATAGCAGAAATGAACTCAGAATTCCGAAACTTTGGAGGAAAATCTTCAATAGCAATCCAGAATGGGGCACCTAAGGCATCTGGCTTACCTGGAAAAGAGCCAGGAACATACTATTGATACAACAAGAAATGTTTTTTTTTTTTTTTTTTTTTTTGAAGGTAAGATAAATTTATATTCAGATAGGAAGAATTACATCAGAAAGATCCCTCAAGGATCAAATAACCTTGAAGTACAGAGGATCCCTTATGGATCAAATATAATACTTGAAGCTTGGTACTCATAATTTTTTCTCAACCTCTTCTTCCAACTAACTAGTACTACAGGATCAGAATCAACATCTTCCCAGCTAGAGGAATACTACAGGAGACAAATATAAATTTTCCTCAAGCTACGAATATACCTTGAATGCTCTATAACCACCTCTTGCAAGAGTAGAGATGAACAGAGAAAGGCATGAAGAAATCATGAGCAATCTCCCGCATTGCTCAAGGAAGCTAACACAACTCCAAATAACCCATTCTGCAGATTAATCAATACGGATTGTACCAGGAGAGATGCTGCATTGTCAGAGAAGTCTGCATGAAATGGCTAGACACAAAGCCCCGCCACTAAAAGTATGGCAATCTCAAGCATGAACTTGAATAAGCAGCATGCCATCCAAACATATCAGTATTTGAAGACATGTGGTTCCTGGCATAACAGTACCAGTGGCAATCAAGCATCAGTACTTGAAAAACCGCTCAGGCATAGCAGTACCTGAGCAAAACCAAGAGCTTTAATTTAAGCCATCTTGCAACTGCCATACTACCTGTAGAAGCATAAGAAATTCCCTAGCTCGGCAATCTGGCCCAGATCATATTTATCAATAAATCTGAAGAAACGGGTTAATCTGTTCTCCTTCTTTTTCAAGAGTCATCTCTAAACCTTTCTGCTAGTAGGAAAGAGCAAGAGGAAGGGAAAGGCATCTGGTATTACAGACCTGGATTAAGAAATAAAGCTGCCAAATTTCCTGGAAAATTAAAGCATCTTCTCTCATAGCCCTGCATCTTGATTACTCAACCTTATAGGCAATCTTGGCCATTTCGGTGTGCATCCACAGAGAAAAAAGCAAGGAAGAAATGGGCTGCTAAGAAACGGCCAAACATCCCTGTTTGATCAATGGGAAATCACAATGCTTACCCAACCGGAAGCATCATAGTAAAGATCCACGTTAGTGGATTATCTGAGAAGGCTGGAGAGGCCGCCATGAAGAAGCTCCAAGAAACCAAAAAAAAGGAAGCCGATTGATGCAGAATCTGAAATACCAAATCGCCAAAACCCTTGTGCTAGCCATCAGAAACAGGAATTGGAAGAAGATTTAGACCACTGCAGTGCCGAAAGCAAGGAAAAGGGGCGGTCCCTTTCCCTGCCGCCGCCCTAGCCGTGGAGACGCCAAGAAGCCGTGAACGACATCGAACCTCCAAGAAATGTTTCCACAAAGGATCAACACCTCGTTCTATGAGTTGAGCCACCGGCTCAGGAGACTCAAACATCAGAAGAAAACAATGTTGATCTTTGGCCACGAGCTTGATCGGATTGATATGCAGGAAGCCCTAATTTATGTAGATGCCCAGATAACCAAGATCCCACGCACTCCAGATCCAAGAAGGGGCCAGTAAAGTAACAAACAATAGAGCATGCAACTAATTGCTCCACATGACGATGGTGAGTCTCATGACTGATCTGCACTACAGGGGCTCCAAAGCGCTCAAAGGTTGACCTGCACTCCTGAACCTCATAAAAAATTTCAGCTGGTGGTAACAAAATATCCATGGAGTCTTGCTTGGCCTGCAACTCTGAAGATAGGATGCAACTTCCTTCTTATTATTGTCCACCGTAGTGGCAATGGCCTCTGAGACATGAAGTGAGGTGGTTGGAGATGACACACCTTTGCATAGCCACTCAGAAAAGTGGACACCTGTAACTCTTGCCACTGTGTCAGAAGACCTCCAAGGTGTAGAGGTCGAGACATGTGGCATGGTTGAAGAAAAAGGTATCCCAGGCTTGTTCGAGGGAAGAGAGGGGAACTCCTCCTGCCTTGAGGAATCTCCAACATGCGTTGGATGTTCTTTTCGTCTAGAAGGGCCTCCTTCATGTGAGAGACTCCCAACATGTGTTGGGGATGCAACCTGTGTCACATTCTTTTGAGCAGGAGTTACTAATCCCATTTGTTCTGAAGAACTTCCGACATGTATTAGAGGTGCCTTTGGAAGTATCACCTTTCCAGAAGAGCTTTCCAGGGTCACCTGTACCGCACTACCCCTAGAATCATGAGATATAGGGTCAGACGCTAGAATAGCAATCTGAGAAGAGGAGAGAGCATAAGCTGCTGCCTCAGTTTAGACAGCTCTGCTCTGAAATTCAGTAGAAACAACAAAAGAATGCATTGATTTTGGCGGTGCCAATTTGCACAACGGCCGCCCGGCAACACTGACGACTGTCAGTTTACAGGCAACAGTAAGTTTGGAGCGGTTTCTGGCACATTCTAGGCATATTCTAGTATATAGTAAGAATATGTCGAAAACCCACATGAGCGAGGGTTTGCCCCCCTAGGGGCAACCCAAAAATCACCACGAAGGTAAAATACTAAGTATTTATCATGCTTACTTCCCAAAACCATTACTTGGATGCCACATCAACTGTATTCCATGCTCACAAGCCCTAAATTCAGAAGATCCAGTACCCCTAAAACCTAATATCTCTTAACATAAGACGAAATTTTTCATTTTTCTAAAATAGCAACCCTTACTATCCCCCTCCAACCTTTAGGATAATTTTTCAAGATTATGGCCAACACTTTATATTTCGCCTTTGCAAATTTAACGACCACGTCGAATCCCCGTCAGCATCGACACAAATGTGCTAAAGTTCTTGCTCAAGAATGGCTATGGCGACATTCATCTTGTTATCTTTACATGTCGTTCTTTGTCGTTGAACTTGGGTTCATCTTTCCGCCCCATCTTGGACCAGACTTTAATTTGCAGCGGGAATTATTCGGCAAGATTGCCAGCGATTTTAGATTTGATGCAGCCTTCTAGACGAATGATGGAAGAAGAGCACGAAGTATATGGTGGGGAAATACCCGATGAAGTTGAAGGTGATATGGAAACAGACATCGACGGGCATGCTGATGATGGTCTTAAAGCGGATGATGGAATCGGCGATGAAGCTGCAAAAGTATGATCTTTGTTTCAAGTATTTCGTGTCCTTGTAAAATAGGAAGTTTGTAAGAAAGACCCTAAACATAAAATACTGCAGAGACTGCATTGTGTACAATGAATTTTGTTTCACAATATACCAACTTTTTAATCTTGATTACCAGTTTACATAGCAAGTGCATGTTGAGAGAGCTTATCAACCAGCAAAATGCATATTATCTCATCAAGACACTTTGAAGGAAACTTAAAGAAACTATTGATTGCTTAATATGTAGGAATTGGAGGAGATGAAAAGGCGTTTGAAAGAGATGGAAGCAGAAGCAAACGCCCTGAGAGAAATGCAGGCAAAAGTGGAAAAGGAGATGGGAGCTGGTCAAGGTGAAACTTATATTCCATGTCAGATATTTTGCAATCTGAATAAGAAATGTGAGCACATGCTATGTCTAATGTCTGAAAGTTGGAAGGTATTTTGAAAATTCAATTCAGTGTTGAGTGTTTGTTAACTTTGTATGGTTGGATATTCTAAGTAAGTATTCACTTCCAATGAATTATCTTTGATATAGATCCCGCCAATGCTGCTGCCACACAAGCAAGCAAAGAGGAGGCAGACTCACGATCTGTATATGTGGGCAATGTAAGTGGTGTTGTTCTGCTAAACTGTAACTAGTTTCTCGTAATAGCTATGTTTTACTTACTGCAGATTTTCAGGTTGATTATTCTTGTACACCAGAAGAAGTACAACAACATTTTCAGTCATGCGGCATAGTAAATAGAGTAACCATTTTGACAGATAAGTTTGGGCAACCAAAAGGGTAGGTTTTTAGACTAGCCATATGGGCAATAAATAAAGCTTCTTCAAACTGAAGAAGCTCTTTTTCCACAGTTATGCATATGTTGAGTTCCTCGAAGTGGAAGCTGTTCAGAATGCAGTTCTACTAAATGAATCTGAGCTGCATGGCCGGCCATTAAAGGTGATTGATTGGCACACTGTTCATTGTATCAACAGATATTTTTTCCATATTAACATGCAATTGCTTCACTTTCAGGTCTGTGCCAAGCGAACCAATGTTCCAGGAATGAAGCAATTCCGTGGACGTCGGTTCAATCCCTATTTTGGATATCCACCTCGGAGGCCATTTATGTCTCCATACGGTTACTCTCCCTATGGATATGGGTAAGAAATGCATGATAATGAGACAATCTTCCTTCTTAGTCCATATTTTCAGTTGCTAATGAGATTTTCTTGACAGAAAGGTGCCTAGGTTCAGGAGGCCTCTTCGTTACAGGCCGTACTATTAATTGGGTGTACATACATGATAGTCACCATATAGACTATAAGGAGTTGGAATGAAGGATTCACAGCAATTACATTTAACTATTTTCCTAAATAGTGGCAACAAAGGCTTATGTTACTGCTGGATATTGCAAGTTGCAACTATTAACCTAGAACTGTCTTGCCTTCTTTGGAAGGACCCATCATGATTTAGTTAATGGAAACTTGAAGCATCAGGTTATAGTATCAGGTGGTAGTTTAGAACTCCAAGATAAAAGGTTCCTTTTAGTCATGTATTCTCAAATTTTTGTGCAAGACTAGAAAAATATTCATTTGTACCTGCTACTTTCAGCTGAACATTACTTGCATAGTCATTTGTTGCTGCCCAGCCATTACTTGGCAATGAACAGCAACAGCAATGATATTGTCTTCACTGTGTTTCCATTCCTTGGCAATACATGGTAACAGTTATTATGTATGTTTTTCTCTTCATGTAAATCACTTCTTTGTCTTTTTTCGATCGCTTGTTGGGACACTTTTGGCAGCTTTCACTTGTATTTTATATTTTCTGGCAAGTGGAAAATTTTGCAAGCGTTTTAGTATATGAATCCAGAGAAAAGCTTTAGTCCTGGTGAGTGTCTTGCCATGGTATGAAGATATACAACACGAAGATATGCAGGCTGTGGAAGATGGAAGGGGTCTGCATTTGGAGATCCAGCTCATGATCAAAATTCCATTGCGTTTGTATCAGCAGTGTGTTTGTTCCAGCGAGAAATTGCCAAGTTTGTTCTGCATCATGTTTTTGTTTGAGCCAATGCCTCTTACACGTTGGTACAACTAGGACGGGTTCTTTGTGATGATGCTTGTTCAATACAATAATACTGATTTTTTGCTAAAAATAAGACCTCAAATCAGTCTATCTTAGGTATCTTGAGTTCATTACTGTGCCATCAAATGAGGAAGTGTGGTTTATATGTGCAAGCTTTTGCAGATAGCTAATATTTTGAGGATTTCTTTCATAATTCGTGCTTATAGAGAAGGCCATGCAGTAATGAATCTGGCTTGCTTGATGTCTTTTTTTTGCATGCCTTTCAAGCACTCTATTTTGCGTCATCTGTGTAAAAAAGAGGATGCAGATAGGTCTTTATCTTACTGGAATTTTCAAATAGGGTGGATCCATTGTTTCGTGATATTCCTTTCTGGAAAACCATTTGTTCGAGTCCGATTGCTAAATTCCATTTGAATTTTGATCAGATTGCTCTTGGAGGTTGACCTCCCTCGGGTTTTGTCTTTTGAGATCTACTTGTAGGTTTGGAGGGTGGAACGATTAGTACAAAGTTGCACGCATTGCATGCATGACTTCAAAGCATGCTCTTTTATGTCTTCTATAGCCCGATGCTCTCATGTCCACAATCAGCAATGCTGTTTGTGCGATGTGGTAAATCCCGCTTATGCTTATTAACGGTACTAAGTCTAACCTCCTCTTGATGTGTCTTAAGATGAACCTATTGTGTTATTGGTTGTTCTCTTTTCCATGAGGCCTTCTGCATTTGACATGAGGAAATAGCATACACAACAATAAAGCCCCACTTTTTGCAACCCTTGGCTTTACTTAGAATTAGAATAGGTATTTTTAAATCCCATCTAGATCTTTCTACTTAAAGGTGATTTTTCACAAGTCAAAACAAGATTGTCACTATGACTCCAAAACAAAAAATATATATAATTGAAGTTGTTACCGCGACATATAAAATTAAAATTGTTTTTCCACGCAGTTTAACGCACCAACAAAGATGCTTGAGGAAAACGTATAAGGCAAACCTGAAAAAAAATAGTCGTCAAGCCATCATACCATTAAATGAGAATAGAGGCACTCTACGGGAAATAAGAAACAACGCTTTCCCAAATTAAGGAGAAACATATGAAAAAGGATATGTTAAAACTTGGTCACATTCATCGCATAACCATATACTCGGTTTTCCCCTTGGTAATCGGACAGATAGTTAGATCTATCATAAGTCTTACCTTTGTTAGATAAAGCGACCAAAATGTTGATGATGAGTGCGTACACGGATGGTAGATATAATGCATTAGAAGTAAAAAGCAGAATGGATATCTTATGAGGGTTAGAGGTTTGCAAGTGGTAACAGTCAAAAACTCAACTTGTGATGCATCTCTACGTTCCTATCGCCAATGCTTCCACTCTCTGGGTGGCATTTTAATGTTTTACCTTTTGAATGAGTTGCTTAATAACTTTTGAAAGTACCTCTTAGAAGAAAGACATAACAAAATGCTCATTCTCGCGCTAAGTAATATTTTGTTTAATTCAGATAGAAAACATAGCGAAACCACCTTATATTCCCTAGCAAATGTAAAATTTCTTTGGTCAACAAAAGAACGGAAATAAATAACGTCATTTACCACTTTGCGTGTGTGCTGTTGAATCCAAATTTATTATTATAAGAATAGACCCTTATATAGTTTGTAACAATGTTTCCAGATACAGGAGGGCCAAATAAATTTAGGCCTAAGTTAATAAATTTATCAAAACATTTGATTTGGACGTAGAATGAAGCTATATCATTGTGGTCGTTGAATATGTGTTTTGCACATGGCACTAGATAAGAATGCATATAGCTTTTCCTTTATACACATAGCTCTTGCTAGATTACATACCCTAATGTTTATTCTTTCACATGCAGCATTAATCAAGGAGTTGAAGAATATTGCGTCTGAGAATATTATCCAAAATCAAATTTGCTCAAATAAAACCGAGATTGGAAGTACTACCAACTGGCCAACATGCCACCTAAGCGTCCCAGGTATAGATTGACTATTACAAGACTTTATAATCGTTAAACAATACAATAAACTAATCTAATATTGTATGAATTTTTTATAATTATTATTAGGGTTCAAGCATTAGAAAGCTGTGATGGTGAAGATCAACATCCTCGAAATGAGCCACTACCAAAAAGGGGTAAGCCCAAAGGGAGTTGTCACAATTTAATACCTATTGCAATTAGGCTTTTTTTAGTTGATTTTGTTTTAATTTTTATTTTGTTTACCTCCTCTAGTTTTAGGCATTTAACTCTTAATGAATTTGCCTAGTTCAAGTGTCTTTTGTACACAATGAGGCTGCAAAAGTGTTAAAGGCACATAGCAACAACAAAAAGCACTACACTAAAAAAAGCGAGAACTCCAAGGTAAGCATAGCCCAGGTACAATTTGATGTTCTAAAGCATTAGTAAATTAAATTGATGTTTTTCATGATTTACTTTACTTGGCTGATTGAAATGTTGCAAAATTGCTATCTGAAACTTGGAAACTTCAATTCTTTTGAGAATCACAAGTAAATATATCCTTCTATATATCTATTCATTATGGTATGATATTTAAGTGTATTCTTCTAGACCCATTGATGCTTATATCCTAATCACATAATTTCAAATCAAGCAGGAAGGGCATTCAAATTGATTGATGAACAAAAATCACGGCTCTGAGAATTCAAAATGAAGAGCAACCGTCAAGCCTGAAAAGAAAAGAAGATGCGTCCAAGGTTAGCACACATTTTATATTGGTCAAATTACTGTACATTTATTTATGTGATGAGTATAGGCTCTTTGTATAATATAGCATTTATTAGAACTATGAAACCATACATATGCTTACGACCTATATGTACTAAATCATTCTACATCAAAATTTGATAGATGTTTAGTACCATATTTGATTGATAGATAGAAAATCTCACTACGTTTAATTGACAATTTTTCATGTTACCTATAATAGGCTATCTCGGCCAATTTAGAAGAAGGCCTTCACGGCGATGAAGTAACTAAGATCCTTAGGCGTGAAAATACCATCGAGACTATCAAGCCCAAAAAGATGAAGAAATTGCTACCTCGACAATAAAAGCGAGATACGGCATGCCCAATAGATCCATTCTCGATTGGCCCAATAAACAATGACCAGTATATGTCATAAAAGATGTGACATCCAAGTTCCATGGAAGCCATATCAAGTATGGCCTCCGTAAGACTCGCTAATCAAAGTCTTTGTCATTGCGCCTCAACACATCAAATTGGAACAACTTGCAGCTTCGGCATTGGCAAAACCAAATAGATAATATGATGCAACAAGACATGAAGCCGAAGGACACGAACCATTGAAATGGACAAAAATGTAGCATATGCCACATTGACTTACCGATTCCAAAAACATGTCATTTTGTTGTAACAATGGTGGCGTCTACTCCATCTCTTGAACCTCCTACATGAAGCCTTAGAGCTGACTTTTACTTTCGATCCATCGGTTTTTAGGCAATTCCGCGTATCATAAATAATTTATTACGTTTCTTTGCCCTTTCAGTGGAGGTGATTTCATGGATCTCAAAATAGAGTAAATGCATTTGCGAAAAATTACTTAGATTACGTACATACCAAAAGCCGGCTTCTATCTGCCAAGCATACCTACGAGCACCCTTCTTTAGTGCATTATACGACAATTCAATGAGATATGGCATTCTTTGCCAATATGCAACTACCATCCACATGGATTATACAAGTTGCCCACGGTCTTGAATACCATCAATCCATATGTCAATGGCTGAAACATTAAAGACCTGAATTACACCCGGCCACTTACACTTGCAGTCCTCCACATCGAGATGAAACCAAATTTTGCTATCGTCCGCCAACAATAGCATTACTATAAAACCCGAGCGCAATGATCACGGATGCGACCGACCATAATCGGTATTCCTAAAGTATCCTCGATCCTACCTATGAACAGCTTCAATACCCATTGTTCTTCCCATGGCACATTAGGATGGCATCCGCGCAATGACCAAAGATATCCCAAATAGGCGGTACCGAACTGAACTACTTCACGAGCCTCGCTTTTTCACCAACTAAGCGGTTGTCGCGGCGGAGTACCTGCGTTGATATGTACTCTAGAGTGAAGAGGGCGACTCAACTACGGCCTGGCTGAAGGCTATCAGCGAAACCTAACCACGGCATGAAGATGGCTTCATCGGCGGCGAGGGGCGATAATTGGCGTTACAGAATACGCGGCATCCTTCACGGAATGCGGACAGTAGTGCGCCGTCAATCGCGAGCGCCCTTGCTTCGCAAGTCAAGGAGGCCGACTTCTTCATAACCGCTGACAACCAACCCAGCACGGCGGAAATAAAGCATAAACTACACTTTGGCCAAAATGCATCGACAACCCCTACTAATGTATTTGTCGAGCATGTCATGAAAAGTCCAACATGCAAAGGGCACATTATCCGAAAGTATCACCGGACCCATATCTTGCCACATGATGCATGTCGCCCGAATTCAAAAGCGTGGACTACCCCATGGACACATAGTTGTAAAACGAGCATAGAGATCCCAATACACATGATCGATAATCTAATATCTGCCCGAACTACGGAGGATCCCGCACTTTCAGTTCTTTGGTTGAAAATACATGATTCCACGAGGCACCACGGCGTTGCCTCAAGGAAAATAACAATGTTGCTACAACTGCAAAACCGGTAGACAGCGACATACGCCGGCGAAAAAGGATCGTCACGATACGGGCGTGAGCGAGCTTGACGTGAAGGCGATGCGTTCGCACATCAGTCCCTATTGAGAGAAATGGACTGCCATGTGTCTATGTCGGCCCGTCGCATCGGCCCAGATCCATATATTAGCATATCACTTTATGGCTACGCCTTACAAAGGCTTCGACACCCTTTCGTTTTCACATCGATGCGTGCAAAGCACACCGCAGAAACACAAGCATCTCAACCCACTTACAACAAATCTGAGTGACGGAATCACATGAAGCGAAATTCAAAGATTATATTTACACTTGCGATATCTATCATCCATGGAAGCCACATGGAGAATCATGTCCTACCACATGGTAGAAAAGCACCCCTCATTAAAGTGCCTCCCCTACATAGAAGAGACTGCTTGAAGTTGTTTGAAACACATCCACAACCAAGCGGAATCTCCACATTGTGGCGAGGGTATTTCCCTACGCCAGCTTGCTCTCAAGTTTGACCCCATTACCTGCTCGAGGTACAGCAGACGGTACACCTCCACTACATCTGGAACCGGGCATTATCCTCCAAGCCGGCGACCATCTAGGCCCGAGAAAATTGCGGGCTGGCAAAACTGCATCCACGAAGAACAAGAGACATTAAATACATGGGAGCTCGACTACTACTTCAAAGCTTGGAGAGCCCTTTTACCTTAGACTAATCTACTCCACAAAAGCCGCCTACGATCTTGGGGCGAACTCAAAATTCTGACGAGAAGCGGTCACAAGTATATCGAGGAAACCGCCCAAGCCATAGGATTAATTACACCAGCAACCCGAAGCCATACTTGATAATGCAAAGAGGCAATCTCATGCCTACAAACCCCACATCACAACTTCTGATTCCTATTAGCGTTGCTAATACTGGGTCTGGACCAGCACTCCAACTATAGAACATTTCAAGACCACATGATAGCCGACTTCCTACAACAATACCGGAAAACCAATGGTACGCCATCAGCAGAAAACCTCCTGCGCCATCAGCAATATCTTGATCCGGCCACGGAACCAACCTTTGAAGCTTCGGTCTACCCTCGCGCAACATCCCATGCGAGAGGTACAAAATGCGACTCAACAAATTTCAGACCACGAGGAGTACCTTACAAAATACCAGCCATGCCGGAGGCGATGGGCAGAAACCGGACCTCGATCTACACATACATATGCAAACTTATCATGCTTAATGGCTGTTAATCTTGATTATGCGGAAAAGCTGGAACGGAAAAACTATCATTGCCAAATGCCATATGTCTCTACATGCGGGGACTCAACCGATAATAATCCTACCATGCGCCACTACGGCGTAGCATCAGCGCAATACCACTTGGGAAGAACTGCACCTCTACTGTTTTCAAATACCCGTCGCCGACAACATGTGCAGAATCCATTCATTTAGCAGCCCACATTCCCCAAGAGAGCCCTACTAATGGCCTTTGCATAGCAGCAGAAATCATATGGGGCGAGTTTCCCATGGCAAACCATGATCCTTAGAAGCTGATTGATGTCCTCCCTAAGAGCACCTGCTTGAGCATGGCGATCCATTGAGGCGCTTGCGCGGCGGTGATTTTGAGCGGTCGCTCCCGTGCGTCAGCGAGGAAGGCTTGACAACAATAAATGCATCCATCATCTCCTCCCACTTGTGGAACCACTTGAAGTCCATAGAACTCAACGAACCGGTAAAGCGCCAGCCAACCCGGACCTCATACGATTGAAGTGATGACATTGGAGAGGGCCGTCTACTCAATGACATTCCACTAACACTATTCAGGAACAACAACCCAAAATAGAGGGGCGCCATCAACTTTTTATATAACACATACATACTACTAGACACGCCACAGCCAATGCGAAGAGAGCATTCTTATCTCCAAACATCCCGTCGAAGCGAGTTCAACATGAAATATCTGAATGATTTTGGCAAACCCTGAAGCTACTTTAAGCGTCGGCAGGGCTCCGCAGAAAGCGACAAACTGCTCGAGGACCATCAATGGCGATACTTGAGACTTCTTCCTCCAGCATTTCCTGAAAGCACTTCGGCGCTTCCACAACACGAACTCCAACTTCCATACCCATAAAATCAAATGTTGCAATTAAACTGCCGAATGAAATACATAAAACAGTGCGAGTTCTTTATGAATTTAACCACTGTATGCATGCATTCTTCTTTTTTATTCTAGAATGTGGGATGAGAGAACCTACCATATAAATAGCGACTCACTTTGGATTACCTGAACCTATGTGCAAATGAGAGCAACAAATCACCTAAAGAAGATCTGTCCCTGAGGACAGTGCTCAAATATCTGATTCTCAAATCTGGCAAGATTATACCTGGCAGTTGTACAGGATCATCCATATTTTCCTCTTCGATTGGAATTTCCTTTAACAGAATTAGGCCATGGAGATTAATTTCAAGATATGTTGCAGCAAAAGTGTTAAACAAGAACCAGAGCAATTCAAACTTACAGGCTGAAGAGGGGGTCTTCGTTTGCACTGTGACAGAGTAATTTGAACCAACAGTATCTAATAGAATTCTGCTTTGGAGCACGAAGCTGAGAGTTATCGGACCTGGGATGCAGCACTTACAAATGTTAAGCTGTGTGAAAGACGAGAAATATAACTCTGTGAAAGAGGGAAAGTAGAACTCTGTGAACCCTGCACTTTTTGGGGCTCTTTCGGGCTCAGTATAAAGCAGGGGGCGGATTAAATAATGTAGCATGCATTGAGCCTCGATCAAGTAGAATGAATTCGGTAGAGAAACAAAGCCATGGGCAGCGAGATCTGATGAGGAATGCGAGACCTGATGAGTCAAAAATAAGGAATGCTCCGGCAGGATAACATCATAGCCTACATAGTCAACATAAAAAACCAGGCCGATCAATATCTTACTGAGGCAAACCCGAGAAAAAATAGTCGTCAAGCCACTGCGCCCACAAATGAGAATAGAGGCACTCATTGGGAAATAAGAAAACAACGCTTTCCAAATTAAGGAGAAACATATGAAAAAGGATATGTTAAAACTTGGTCACATTCATCGATTAACCATATTACTGGTTTTCCCCTTGGCACTGACAGGATAAAGCTAGATTCATCATAAGTCTTGCACTGTTAGATAAAGCAGCCAAAATGTTGATGATGGTCTGTACCTGGATGGATGGATATAATGCATTAAGAGAGAAGTAAAACGAATAGATATCTTATGAGGTTAGAGGTTTGCAAGTGGTAACACGATCAAAACTCCTTGTGATGCATCTCTAGCACTGATTTCTATCCTTAATGCTTCCACTCTCTCAGTGGCATTTTTAATGTTTTTACCTTTTGAATGAGTTGTAATAGCTTTGAAAGTACCTCTTAGAGAAAGACATAAGCAAAAATGCTCATTCTCGCTAAGTAATATTTTTGTTTAATTCTAGATAGAAAACATAGCGAAACCACCTTATATTCCCTAGCAAATGTAAAATTTCTTTGGTCAACAAAAGAACGGAAATAAATAACGTCATTGCCACTTTGCATGTGCTTTGTTAGATCAAATTTATTATTATAAGAATAGGCCCTTATATAGTTTGTAACAATGTTTCCAGATACCATGAGTAAAAGTACAGGAGGGCCAAATAAATTTAGGCCTAAGTTAATAAATTTATCAAAACATTTGATTTGGACGTAGAATGAAGCTATATCATTGTGGTCGTGTTGAATATGTGTTTTGCACATGGCACTAGATAAGAATGCATATAGCTTTTCCTTTATACACATAGCTCTTGCTAGATTACATACCCTAATGTTTATTCTTTCACATGCAGCATTAATCAAGGAGTTGAAGAATATTGCGTCTGAGAATATTATCCAAAATCAAATTTGCTCAAATAAAACCGAGATTGGAAGTACTACCAACTGGCCAACATGCCACCTAAGCGTCCAATTTATAGATTAAATAATACAAGACTTTATAATCGTTAAACAATACAATAAACTAATCTAATATTGTATGAATTTTTTATAATTATTATTAGGGTTCAAGCATTAGAAAGCTGTGATGGTGAAGATCAACATCCTCGAAATGAACCACTACCAAAAAAAAGGGGTCGCCCAAGGTTGTCACAATTTAATACCTATTGCAATTAGGCTTTTTTTTTTAGTTTCGATTTTGTTTAATTTTTTATTTTGTTACCTCACTACCGTTTCTGACATTCAACTCTTAATAGATTGCCTTTGCCTAGTTCAAGTGATACTGTACACAATGAGACTGCAAAAGTGTTAAGGCACCGCAAGCAACACAAAAGCACTACACTAAAAAAAAACTGAGGAAGACTCCAAGGTAAGCAACCGTACAATTTGATGTTCTAAAAACGTGGTAAATTAAATTGATGTTTTCATGATTTACTTGCAGCAGTGAAATGTTGCAAAATTGCCATACGAAACTTGAAGCTTCCAGGTGCGAATCACAAGCTTAAATATATCCTTCTATATATCTATTCATTATGAGTATGATATTTAAGTCTATTCTTCTAGACCCATTGATGTATATCCCTAATCACATGTTCAAATCAAACAGGAAGAGCCATTCAAATTAGGGCCAGGTGAACAAAAAATCACGACTCACGAAATTCAAATGAAGAACTTGGCGGAGTCAAACACAAAAGAAAGGGAATTGATCAAGGTTAGCACACATTTTATATTGGTCCAAATTCTGTACATTTATTTATGATGAGTATAGTATCTTTGTATAATATAGCATTTATTAGAACTATGAAACCATACATAGCCGACCTATATGTACTAAATCATTCTACATCTGATTGATAGATGTTTAGTACCATATTTGATTGATAGATAGAAAATCTCACTACATTTAATTGACAATTTTTTCATCGTACCTATAATAGGCTATCTCCAGCCAATTTAGAAGGCCTTCCTGACGATGAAGTAACTAAGATCCTTAGACGTCGAAAATACCATCGAGACTATCAAGCCCAAAAAAGATCGAAGAAAATTGCTACCTCAGCAATAAAACAGATACCAGCATGCCCAATAGATCCATTCTCAGTTGGCCCAATAAACAAGCAGAAGACCAATATGTGTCATAAAGATGTGACATCAAGTTCCATGGAGGCCATATCAAGTATGGCCTCCATGGAATAAAAAGCTAATCAAAGAATCTTTGTATTTGCCCTCAACACATCAAATTGGAACCTTTACTTATTTCGGCATTGGCAAAACCAAATAGATATGATGCAACAAGACGCAGAAGCGAGAAAGGACCACGAACCATTTAGAATGGACAAAAATATAGCATATGCCACATTGACTTACTTTCGATTCCGAAAACATGTCATTTGTTGCTTAACAATGGAGTGGGGGCGTCTACTCCCATCTCTTGAACCTCTCATGAAACCTTAGGCTGACTGCACCGATCCATGGGTTTCGACAATTCACGTATCATAAATAATTTATTACGTTTTCAACTGCCCTCGGCGTGGAGGGGTGATTTCATGGATCTCAAAATGCGATAGATGCATTTGCAATTATGGTCATTGCTTCATCGGCTTCTATGCGCAAGCATACCTCGAGCACCCTTCAGCGAATGCGTATCGACAATTCAATGAGATATGGCATTCTTTGCCAATATGCAACTACCATCCACATGGATTATACAGAGATTTACCCGCGATCTTGAATACCACCATCCAATCCATATGTCAATGAAGGCGAAGTGATAAAAGCCTAGATCCCACCCACGACCCTTACACTTGCAGATCCCTCCACATCGGATGGGAAATAGGCACTTTGCTCGTCCCTTGACAATAGCATTACTATAAAACCAGGCGCAATGATGCGGATGCGACTACGACCATCCGGTATTCCTAAGGTATCCTGCGATCCTACCTATGAACCGCTTCAATACCCATTGTTCTTCCCACATGGCACATTGGGATGGCATCCGCATAATGACCAAGATGTCCCAAATGGAATTTGGTACCGAACTGGAGCTACTTCCACGAGCCTGCGCTTTTCACAACTAAATGATTATGTGAGTACCTCGTTGATATGTACTCTGGGGAGTCGAGAGGGCGACTCAGCTGCATTACTGGTATCGTGAGAGCCTAACCGCGATGAAGATGACTTCGCCGGTGATGGGGGCGATGGTGGCGTTACCAGGACTGCGCGGTCCTTCACGGGCTCGGACGGTGGAATGCGTCCAAGTCGCCCGAGCGCCCTTGCGCTTCGCAAGAGAGTCAAGGGAGAAAGGCAGAACTTCTTCATAACCATGACTTGTAACCCGGCGGCGGGAATAAACATAAACCGCCACAGCCCAAAGCGCATCGACAACCCTACTATTGTTGTCAGGAGCATGTCATGAAAAGAGTCCAACATGCAAAGGGCATTATCAGAAGTATCTGGGGCCCATATCTTGCTGATGCATGTCATGAATTCCAAGCGTGGACTACCCCATGGACACATAGTTGTAAAGGAAATGAGAACATGAGATCCCAATACACATGATACGATAATCTAATATCTGCCGAACTACGGATCCTTTTCAATTCTTGGTTGAAAAATACATGATTCCACCCCGAGGCACCACCATTGCCTCAAGAAAACAACAAATGTTGCTACAACTACCCAAAACCATTGAACTAGCATGCGGCGAAAAGGATGCGTGCGATGCGGGCGTCGAGCGAGCCGGGAAGCATTAATCGTTCGCACATCCATTCTATTGAGAGAGAAATGGTGCCATGTCTATATGCGACGTCATGTTAGTCCATGGCCATATCTTTGTGGCTGCATATACAAAGGCTTGACACCACTGTTTCACATACGATGCGTCACGAAGCACACGAGCACAAGCATCTCAAGCCCACACCTTACAACAAATCTGAGTGACGAGAATCACGCAAGAAGCGGAAATTCAAGATTATATTTACACTTACGATATCTATCATCCATGGAAGCCCTTGGAGAATCGTAATCTACCACATGGTAGAAAACGCCCCTCGGTAAGTTATTCTCCCCTACATCTAGAAGGGCTGCTTGAAGTTGTTTGAGGAAACACACATCACAACCCGGTGGAATCTCCTTTGTTAGGCAATTATTTCCCTCGCCCGCTTGCTCTCAAGTTTGACCCCATTACCTACTTCGAGTACAGAGCGGTACACCTCCCACTACATACAGACCCGGGGCGTATCCTCAAGCCCACTTAGACCATCTGGGAAAATTGGGGCTGACTCAAAACATCATCCCACGAAAGAACAAGAGGGGCAAGTGTCGTAGAATCGACTACTACTTCCAAAGCTTGGAGAGCCCTTTACACCTTAGACTAATCCCTACTCCACAAAGCGCCTTGCGATCTTAGGACAAACTCAAAATTCCTGACCTTGAGAAGCTTGATGCGAAACATATCGGGGAAACGCCCAAGCCATGCAGGATTAATTGCACCCGACAGCCAAAACCATACTTGATGTGCAAGAGGCAATCTGCTTTTACAAAGCCCCATCACAACTAGATTCTATTACGTTGCTAATGCTAGATTACGGACCAGCACTCTACTATGGGAAACACCGACTTCCTCTAACAATGACCAATGGCTGCCATCAATGAAAGCCTCCTGCGCCATCAACAATATCTTGATCGACCACTTGGAACCAACAACTTGAAGCTTTAGGTCTACCTCGCACAACTGTCCATGCGAGAGGGTACAAAATGAACTCAACGATTTCGGAGCCACGAGGTACCTTACAAAGGCTCAACCATGTGGGAGGCGATGAACCAAAGTAGGACCTCGATCTACACATACATATGCAAACTTATCAATAACAATATCCCCGGCCCCAATCTTACGTGTCTGGTGGCGGAAAAACACTCGTACTAATGCCATATGTCTCTACATGCGAGGACTCAGCAAATAATAATCCTACCATGCGCCACTCGGCATTAGCATCCTTTGCAATACCACGCGGAAGAGCGCACTCTACATTTCAAATGCCGTCGCCGACAACAATATTGGAATCATTCATTTGCTTGACCCCATTACAAGAGCCCTACTAATCAGCACACTGCTGGCAATCATATGGTGAGTTTCCCATGTGGCAAACCAACTGATCATAGAAGGTCGATGTCTCCTACTGAACATAACGAGCATAGCGGTCCATTGGACTGCTTATAGCAGCCGGTGATTTTAGGCCGGATAAACAAAAGTCGTCAAAGCGAGGAAAAGCGGCAACAATAAATGCATCCATCATACCACTCCCACACGTGGAACCGCACTTGAGAGTCCTGGGAACTCTCCAGCGAACCCATTGAAAGCGGTAGGCCAGGACCTCATACGATTGGAAGTGGGTGACATTTGGAGGGCCGTCTACTCAATGACATTCCACTAACACTATTCAGAGACAACAACCCAAAATAGGGGCGCCATCAACTTTTTATATAACACATACATACTATAAGACACGCCGTAATGCGAGAGCATTCTTATCTCCAAAAGAAACATCCCGTCGGCTTGAGTTCAACATCGAAATCATCACGAATGATTTTGGCAAACCCTGAAGCTACTTTGGCGTCGGCCGGGCTCATGACGACCAAACTATAGAGGACCATCAATGGCGTGTGAGACTTCCTCCGCTGGCTACAAACTTTCAGTAGCTTCCACAACGAACTCCAACTAAAGCCCAATACCATATGCCACATCCACAAACATTGGAGCAAAAGGCAGAGGACTGCGTGAAAATGCGAGGGTAATGGTATGCTCAATACCTTGAGATTGGTGACCGTCAAACTAACAGTTAACCCGTGCGCGTGGGAAACACACCCCCATATCTCGAGTACGACACCATCAGCGGACAAGCGTACTGGGCAATCCACCGGGCGACAACTACCACTTCGCGACGCATATTGACAACATTCCACGGTACCTGGGACTCCTCTGGAGCAAAATAGTCCTGCGACACTGCGGCGAAGTCTTCACACATGGACAGCTATACCGCGACACTCCACGCGGCGTCTGAAAAAAGATGTGATCCTTCTTCAGCCCGAGGTCAACACCGGCAAGACTACAACCAGCGTAAGGTCTACAGGAACTGCTGCCAGACAAGGTGGTACCCCAAAAACTCCATCCATCTCATGCCCGAGTGTAGATGGGTGCCGTCCTAGTCGATGCTCTCTCTACACCATGAAGTACGACTACCTCTTGATGCACCTAGGTTGACTCCCCACGCTTGTAAAATTCTTGTATGGGTATAATGATATAAATAAGTAAAACAACCATGACCATATAACATTTCCAATTTTACCCTTAGTTCCATACTAACAAACTTGGATTATTGGATTATGGATTTCCCTAGATTCATGTCTAGTTTGCAACTATAAAGTGCTTCCAGTTCCATTCCCAGCCCTATGCCATACCTTGGCAAATTTATGTTTTCCAACCTCTTTTTCCCGATAGAGAAAGATTGCAACTTCCACTTTATATTATTAACGTTGTTAGTTATAAGGTAAGTCTCCCTTCTATTTCCGTTACCCAAGTCTTATATTAATATTAATTTAAGCAAAACGGTCATGGCTTCACATTAAGCTACTTAATTTAAGGTGCGGATATTAGCTTAGTATTTACTATCCTCTAGCAATGTCTAGCCCGGCATCAGAACCCTAGCTCCCAGATTTAATTCCATCTCTTTTATTAAACCTAGCATTGCTATTTTTATGTTATTCTTATCCTAACATTGTTTTCAATTATTTCTTAGACTAACCTTAGCTTTTATTCCTGTCACTTTATTTTTGTTTCAGGTTCCACATCGACCTCCACAGGTCGCGGCCCAACAGCTCAAATGAAGGCATCAAAGCCTTTGATTCCTTCTTGAAGGTTAGGCCTCTCCCGGAGGAGCCTAAGAGCCTAAATGAAGCCGCACAGTGGCCTCGGTTCCGACCCTTCGAGGTCGTTTTGAAGCCATGGCGGCTGTGTAGTTCCACCCGACTCCGGCTATAGTAGCTTTCATTGCAATTAGGGGTTTGTTTGGAGGCTTGCCAACACTTAAATTCCTCCTCTATACTAATTTGAAGCCATCTCCTGCAATGGGCTGCTTAGGGCCATGTTACGATCATGGGATCTAAAGCCTCACTTTTCGAGTTCACGGTGGTACAGCCTCTTACTCAAAGCCAAGCTTTACAGAAAGCACCATAATTTTGCAACAGGCGTTGGGCCTCTTAAAAAGATTGCATTCGCAGCGACCATAGGCGAGGACAAAAAACTAGGAACATTATAATATAATTTTGCAACTAAAGCTTACGTTGATTCTGCGGTGCCGAGATGGAAAGTAAGAAGAATGCTTTCTTGAGTTCAAAGAGAAGGGATTGACTATGCAAGATGGATCTCAAGAGTTTGTAATCGATGTGTAGATGATACATTTCTCTTTCCTGGTAGTGAGGATGATAATCTTGAGAATCTAAGCTTTGTTGGACTCTTTCTGTAGAGTTCTTGTTGGGTGGTAAGTGCTCTACTTTATGGACCTTGGATGTGGATGTTCCTCCACTGTGTTTATACATATATGCGTGGAAGGTGCTTCCTCAAGGGGAAGGCCACTAAACTCTTGTGCATTCACCGTGGGTATACATATCTCTACTTGGTCATAGGATGTTATAGTGGAAAGCAGTAACATCTTTTTGAGTGGAATACAACTAAGCTTTCTCTTTGGCGAGGAGGATAGTAGTTGCTAGCGAGTTCCTGCGACCCAACACTCATGTATATAGCTCTGGCTTGTGCTTACTTCGGCAAGTTTCAAGGGTTATTTGCAATTGTAGTACTTCATTTTGGTGTGAGACAAATGTCGTTGTGAAGGTCGCTGATCACATATATCAAACCAGATTTCTTTGGGGTCTAGGTATGATTGGAAAACTTTCATTCTGAGTAAAATTATGATATCTAAGTTCATTTCGTAGCTACTTGGGGCATGGTGAAGGAAGTGATTATGTAATATTTTGTCTTTGGTAGCATATTCTCAATCCTTTGATTGAATATCGATCAAGGGTAAATATTGATCCACGAGAAACAAGGTTGGTAATTTATTCAAGTATTGTGTGGTTAAACCATTGGATTTGAATAACCATTAACACGGTAGAAAAGGCAAATACATTATTAGGTTATTTGCTTTTATTTAGTATAGACCTTAGGTAATTCTAGATTAGAATAAAATGGAGCAGGAGATATTTGAAAGGAAGGCAGAGAGCGGCAAAGGAGAAGGTCGGTCTGATTCGGCTGCAATCTTTGGATCAAATGTAATTTAAGTTGGAATGATGCGGTTAGGTAACGGAGTTGTCGAAGATCTAATAGTGTTTTATAAGTGCTTGGGCTGTCGGGGTCACATGAAATAATGCAGTATTGACATTTGCTTGATATTTTAAACGTGCATCTATTTAGACCATTGGATAAAAAATTAATGGTTCTTTGCTTGTTAAGCAGTTTAATGCTTTGAATTCAAAGGAGATTATACAACAAGGTTGTTCATAGTTTGTTTCTAGATCTAGTTAACAAATTTCCTTCATTGGTATCAGAGCCATAACATAAACAATGTCAACAAGATTTGGAGTTAACTTGCTGACATCCATTGATGTGTTCAAAGGAGACAGTGGTTTTCAGGTTTGGAAGCATGGGATTAAGCAAGTACTAGAATTTGAGAACTTGTGGTATCTCATTGAAAGCAATGTCGACCGCGGCCATTTAAGCGAAGTGCAACCTTGGAAGGTGCAAGCTCAAGTAATTGAAGGGTCGAAATTGCGGTGATGGAGGTATTAACTTGACTCTAGCTGCATCTAGATTAATTAGGGTTCAGCCCAGGATATATTAGAAGATTATGGAAGCTCAAGCCATTATTACAAACAAGGTTAGGGCTGCAATAGAAACAAAATTTGAGAGGTAGCAAGGTCAAAGGACGTAGTGATATATGATTAACCCGATTGTGGAAATGAAATTTTAGGTCTCAAATTGATGTTTTATTAGCGGCTTAGGAAGCTCAAGTTATATGAAAAAGATAACTTGACAAAATTTTTGGAAAAATTTGACTCAATCATAGAATAGTCTAGATGGGATGAATTGTTTTAAATAGAACACTATCAGATTCTATCATTGGCTGAATCGGTGTCTCATAATAGTCAATTATCCACAATGATAGAAATATGCTTGATCTAAAGACATCTTTGTTCAAATGATTAGAGCGAGGGGAATTTGAGCAAAGAGGGGTTAGACATTGATGAAGAAAGTGAGGTCTATTTCTTTGGAAAAATAAAAAAGTGGAAATATTAACAAAGGAAAAATTAGGGCCATGTTGTATAATTGTAACCAATATGGGCATCTTAAAATTTGAATGTCCAAATGAGAAATTATAAGATGTTTTAGCTGGCCAGTGGAAAGGTCATAGCGGCAATTACGAGTCCAAGGGGGTGCGGAGCGAGAGGCTGAGAGAAGAGGAAAAGGTTCAAATACTAGAATTGGATTTGGAAGAGGAAGATTAAATCAAGGGAAATCAACCATGAATGTTATACAAAAAGTCAAAAGTGGGTTGAAGAAAGGAGGAGATTGATGGAAACCAGCGAGGTAAAAGATAATCGCGTTTTGTCATTTCAAAATGATTTGAATAAAAAGATAACAAATTTTTGATAATAGATTGGAAATTTTGAGAAAACCGTGACTTGTGATTCAAAATTTCTCAAGGGTGCAAAGAGGAGGGAACTTGAACGTAATGCGGCTAGGAGATGGAACCTTACAAAAATAGAAGATCTCTTTGGAGTTTTAGAGATATTTGATCACGAAGGAAAATTTGTAGAGGAACTCAAGGAAGTTTTTATTATTACTGGATTAGTCGAGAAATTTGTTTACGTTTGCCAATTAGTTATTGCTTAGTTGCTCAGGTTGAATTTTGAGAAACTTGAATGTAAAATTCTTCTAGGAAATGAAGTTAAGTTTATTGGTAAAAGAGTTGGAAACACATTTTGGTTTTGATCTCGAACAAATACTAGTTTTGAACATTGTAGAATGTGTATCTGTAAAACTTGGCACAATAGAATGTGCCATACCAAATATGACAAATATGAGGATGATGGCAAAATGGATCGAGCAAAGGATGAAAGGCCGAAACAAATTGTAATGGGGTGTATTTTTAGGAAAACAAACTGGCTGACCATTTAAGAAATCTGACAAAAAGCATAAAGGATACTAGATGCGGTACATACTAACTGTGTGGTCAATAAAATGTGACAAGCATGTGGACCTTGAGATATTTCATGACATTTATAGATGACTTTAGTAGAAGCAAAATGTTATTGTCCTAAGGCAAAGATCAAGCCTATGATGCTTTAAAGCTGTTTATTCTTTGAGTGCAACTTGAAGGGAAGAAAGTAAAGTGTTTGAGATGCATTCGAGGTGGTGAATATTTGTCAAAAGAGGAATTCAAAGTTTTTTATTGCTAAACTTGGGATCAAGAAAACTAACTTGCGGGTTCTCACCACAACAAATGGAGTGGCGAGAAAGGAAAAATAGAACATTGCTTAATGCGATTGGAGTCAATCTTTGAAATACCGAGTCTACCAAACTTTGTCTAGGATCACGATAAAAAGGTACATTTGTATATGTTCAAAATTTATTTACCAACATCAAGTACAAATGGGAGGCTGCTCTGAGATGTGTGGTCGAGGGTAAGTTGCCTTGTTGCATGATAATTTGAGGAAGCATGGATGTCTTGCATTTGCACACATGTACGGGCTGAAAAAATTAGATAGCAGGCATATATACTTACTTGTGGTTGGCTATGGCGAAACTCTCTAAGACCCTATAGGTTGTTGACCTTGCACCAAGGATAGGGGCGTTGTTTTGATGAGACAATTTTATAGCTGATTTCAAAGGTCAATGCTTTAGACAAACATGAAAACAATAGAGGCTGGCTAGAAAAATGAGAAGATCGAGTAAAAGTGATGGGGCGCAAACTACTCCAGGTATTAGAAGATGAAAGTGAAGCAGAAAGTTTAAACAAGAATGGGTTACATAGGGAAGAAGTGCGGGGATAGATCAAATGGAGCTAATGTACGAGAGAAAAAGAGCCGAAAGAAAGGCAAAAGAAGAGCTGAAGGCACAAATGCTTGAGGATGAGGAATAAATAATGGAGTTTCATGGCGAGATGAAATAGGAAGAAGCAAGAAATTTCAACCTCATGTAGGTGAAGATATGATTGTAATTGATGTCTTGAGTTTAGAAAATCTTTGAATTACCAAAAGCTATCATAAAGCAATAAATGGAAAATATGCTAAGCTTATTTAGTTTGCTTGTCATGCAAGAAGAAGTAAGCATTTGAGAAAAGCTGACACATATGAAGTTGTTAATGATTTTGCAAATAATAAGAATGTCCTTTGGAAACAAATGGGTGTTTAGAATCAAAATTTGGGAGATTGAAGGAAAGCTGACAGTTTAAAGGCCAGATTAGTTCCACCCAAGGCTTCACTTTCGGAAAAAGGGCGAGATTATGATGAAACTTTTCACCCTTAGTTAAAATAAGCGATTTGAGAATGATGCTTGCAATTGCAAACTCATATGATCTTGAAGATACATCATATGGGCGTTAGTACAGCCTTTTTAAATGCAAAGCGAGGGAAATCAATTTATTTGAAACAAGCACCCGGGGTTTGAAGCGGGGAAATAGAAAGTTTGGAGATTAAAGCGGTATATAGTTTGAAACAATCATCAAAGGGAATGGTACAAATGTATGGACAATTATACTTGCCAAAATAGGGATTTGAAAAACTTAATTATGAGTAGATTTTGTATAGGTTTAAGGATCATGAAGATTGGTGCATTATTAGACTTTATGTGGAAGTGACAACGTATAGTTTGCTAAAGGAAAAAGGTTTTTGGATCGATTATTGAATATATTTTAAACAAGAGATTTCAAATGACAGGACCTTGGGGCCCGAAAAGATTATTAGGCATAGAAGTGCATAGAAAGCGGGGACAAAAGCAAGATCTTCTTCATCGAGAGGATGCATATTGAAAGTATGATTGAAAGATTTGGTATGAAAGATGATAGCAACATTACAGAAACTCTCCTATAGCTCACGGACATAAAATTGCTAGACTCATGTGTCCACAAAATGCAAGTGAAAGAAGACAAATGGAAAATGTTCCTTATAGATCCTTAATTGGCTGTTTATTGTACATTACAAATTGTACGGGCGATATATCTTTTACTTGATAAATATACTCGTAGGATACAATAATGATCCACGAAAGGCTTGTTGGATTCTGACAAAAGAATTTTGAGATATCTAAAAAGGGTACCATGGATCTTGGAATTATGCTTTAATTTAGATGATCTAAATTTAAGCATCTTTGTGATTCAGTTAGGGAGGGATCTTGACAAAGAAGGTCAACTTAGGGATATTTAATATTATTATTAGAAGGCCCACATTGGCATGGAAATGCAAAAACAAAATAGTGTTGCATTGTTATCAAGTCTTGAAGCATAGTATAACTTCGGCAACTTTCAGTTTGCAAAAGGGGTATAAGCAAGGAGATTGATGAATGAGTTGAATGTAATTGAGAACAAACCTACGATTACTATTTTTGTAGCTTGACACCATTTTTTATTGCAATGTCTAAAAATCCAGTGCTACATGAAAGGTCAAAACACATAGACTTGGAGATACATTTCATAAGGGATGCTGTAAGTAAAGGTTTTGTACATCTGACTTATGTCAATAGAGAAGAGCAGATAGCAGCCATTATGACTAAGGCACTGCCAATATACAGGTTTCAAGAATTAAGAAATTTGATTCGATGTGGCAACAAAGAAATATTACATGAAGGGGGAAATGAAGGGAAGTGATCATGTAATATTTGTGCTCTCAATCTAACTTTGATTGAATATCTGATCAAGGGTAAATATTGATCATGAAACAAGGTTATTGATGATAGTATTGGTAATGGTTAAACCATTGGTTCGAATAACCATTAACTTATGGTAAGAAAAGGCAAATACATTATTGAGTTATTTAGTATGAACTTTAGGTAATTCTAAGGTCGAATAAAATGGAGGCAAGGAGATATTTGAAAAAGGAAAGCAGAGAATGTAGGGAGAAGATGGGGTCGATTAAAATGCAATGCTGGATCGATCTCTATAAATTAAGTTGGAATGATCGGTTAGGTGTGGGATTGATCAAAGATCTAGTGTTTTTAGCAAATTACTTGAAGTACATGGGGTCACACATGGGGAAATAATGCACATTATTGACATTTGCTTGATATTTTAAACGTGCATCTATTTAGACCATTGGATAAAAAAATTAATGGTTCTTTACTTGTTAAGAAGTTTAATGCTTTGAATTCAAAGGAGATTATACAACAAGGTTGTTCATAGTTTGTCTCTAGATCTAGTTAACAAATTTCCTTCCTTGGTATCAGGACCATAACATAAACAATGTCAGCAAGATTAGGAGCCCCAACTTCTTGTCCATTGATGTGTTCAAAGGCAGTGGTTTTAGGGTTTGGGAAGCATGGGATTAAGCAGAGTACTAGAATTTGAGGAACTTGTGGTATCTCATTGAAAGCAATATTAACACAACATTAAGCAGAAGGAGGTGCAAGCTCAAGCTGGTGAAGGAGTCAAGCTGCCGGGTGATGGAGGTAACTTGACTACTGCTTTGCATCTAGATTAATTGCAAGTTCATGAGATATAATGAAGATTATGGAAGCTCAAGCCATTATTACAAGCAGGTTGGGCGTATTAAGGCTCAGGCTGAGGTATGAGTCCAAAGGACATGTGGAAATATATGATTAACGATTATGAAATGAAATTTTTGTCTCAAATTGATGTGTTAGAGAAGCGGCTTAGGAAGCTCAAGTTATATGAAAAAGATAACTTAGCGGGAATTTTTCGAAAATTTTTTGACTCAATCATAGGCGTCTCAGATGAGTACGGCACTGCGATTCTATCACATTGGCTAGATCGGTGTCTCACCAACCAGTCAATTATCCCACGATAAGAAATGTGCTTGATCTAGGAGCATCTTTGTTCAAATGATTAGAGCGGAATTTGAACAAAAGAAGAAAAATTACGGTGAGATTACATTCTTTGGAAAAATAAAAAAAGTGGAAATATTGTAACAAGGAAAAATTAGAGCCATGTTATAGTACTTAACTTAATATAGGCATCTTAAAGAGATATTTGCAATAGAGGAAAATTTATAAGATGTTTTAATTGTGATGGAAAAGTTCATGTAAAACATTTTAGAGTCAGGGGAGTCACGGAAGAGGAAGAGAAAAGGTTCAAATACTAGAGGTGGATTTGGAAGGCGAAGATCAAATCAAGGAAATCCAACCTTGAATGTTATACAGAATCAAAAGTCGAGTTGAAGAGATTATTAAAACAAGAGGTAAAAGATAATCACATTTGTCAATTTCGTGTTTTGAATAAAAGAGATAACAATTTTTGATAAAATTTGGGAAAACCGTGACTTGTGATTCAAAAATTGCTCAAGAGTGCAAGAGGAAGGGAAGCGGGGACATGTCGCGGCTAGGAGATGGAACCTTACAAAAATAGAAGATCTTGGAGTTTTAGAATGGCCCGATCGCGAAAGGCTTTGGCAGAACTCGGGGTTTTGTGTACTTGGATTAGTCAAAATTTACGTTTTGCCAATTACTTGACCTTGGTTATAAGGTTAATTTTGAGAAACTTGAATGTAAAATTCTTACGGGAAATGAAGTTAAGTTTATTGGTAAAAAGGGTTGGAAAGTACAAGTGAAAAGACAAAATGGAAATGTTCATATAGATCCTTAATTTGAACATTTATTGTACATTGCAAATTGTACCGAACTTTGTCTATATCACTGCGGTAAATATACTTTCAGTGAGATACAATAATAATCCCACGAAAGGCTTCGTTGGATTTGCAACAAAAAATTTTGGCTTATATCTAAAAGAATTTCGGGTCTTGGAATTATGTACAGTGGGGTGAATCCCAAATTTAAAAGCATGATTCACTGTTGGGGAGGGATCTTTACAAAGGCGGTCAACGGGATGTTTAATATTATTAGGAGGGCTTGATGGCATGGAAATGCAAAAACAAAATAGTATTGCATTATCAAGTGTTGACTTGATATAACTCAGCCAACTTTGGTTACAAAGGGAATTATCGGCAAAAGGAGATTGATGAATGAGTTGAATGTAATTGAGAACAAACCTCTGATTACTATTTTGTAGCGGCACAGAGAAGCTACATTTCAATGTCTAAAAATCGATTACTACATGAAAGGTCAAAACACATAGACTTGGAGATACATTTAAGGGATCTTGTAAGTAAAGGTTTTGTAAATGGAAGCTTATGTCAATCACGGAAAACTGAATGCTTGAGACAGTATGACTAAAGAGCCTTTGCCAATATATCACAGGTTTTCAAGAATTAAGAAATTTGATTCAATGTAATGGCAACAAGAAATATTACATGAAGGGGAAAATGAAAGGAAGTGATCACTATAATATTACGTGCTCGATCTAACTTTGATTGAATGCTCGATCAAGGAGTAAATATGGATCACGAAACAAGGTTATTGGTATTAAAATGTGGTAATGGTTAAACCATTGGTTGAATAACCATTAACTTATGGTAGAAAGGCAAATACATTATTGAGGATTGTGGTATGAACCTTAGATAATTCTAGATTGAATAAAATAAGGCAAGGAGATATTTGAAAAGAAGCGAGAGCGGCAAAGGAGAAGATCGGTCCGGTCAGAGTACAATCTTTGGATCGATCTCTATAAATTAAGTTGGAATGATCTGGTTAGGTATTGAGTTGATCGTTTGTAAGTGCTTGGGTTGTCGGGGTCACATGAAATAATCACGGCTGACATTTGCCAGTATTTTAAGCGTGCATCTAATTTAGACCATTGGATAAAAAAATTTATGGTTCTTTGCTTGTTAAGAAGTTTAATGCTTTGAATTCAAAGGAGATTATAAGGTTGTTCATAATTTGTCTCTAGATCTAGTTAACAAATTTCCTTCACATGGTACATTTGCATGCAATAAGCTTGGATTTAGCAGCACTTAAATGATGTGTTCCTTTTTGAGGCTTAGAGCACTTAGGATTGTTCCTTGAATTGTCTCTTTTTATCAGTTGCATTCATATCAGATACTTCCCCTTCTTGAGAGAAAGGGGCTGATTGATTCTTGGGAGATAGTTAGCGTGCTATTTAAGATTAATCCAGGTGTGTGTGCGTCTGAGTAGGTTCTCAGGTGTTGGTTGACTCCTACGGATAAATCCCGTACCTCACGTGTGCTATTGTACATCCATTGACTTCAGTGGTGTTGGAAGCTTGCTAAAATATTCTACTCCGCAGTTGGTGCTTGAGCTGAAGTGGACACTTGTTACTTTAGGATGCTTTTGGGGAATTTTATACCGTGGGATGACACGAAACGTGGGCATTGCGGGCGTGCTTCCACGCTAAGTTTAGGTAACTGTTTGCGGACTGCATTACGGTGGCCATGCGCGGCATGCGGCACATTGCATTTTGTTATATCAAAAATTTGGTTGATGTTGGTATTGTCCCCTCAGAGTGATTACTGACTTAGCATTCCCCTCCTCGATTGGAAGCGTATTATGTGGTCACAGGTCTAGTATAAATTACTTACTTCATCCCAAAGTTTTTGCCTTATAGGTGGCAACTCCTTCCTGGGAATGTCTACTTGAGGGTTAATGTAGCAGTTTCGCCAAGTTTTATCCCAGCATTTCGAAACTTCACTTGCTTGTGTAGCGGCAAGTTGAGAGTCACCGACAACACTTCTTTTCTATTTGGAAAATAAAACGGTTGACCAAGTTCTTCCGCGGCGCCAAGACAGTTGGTGAAGGCATATATGTTCTCAGCTTGTTCACGAAGCGTTTGATTTTGAGAAATATTTGGGTATCTTATCTTGCATGCATAGGCAATTGGTACTTTTCGGTGGATTATCTTTGTCTGGCGAGAGTTCATTACATTGAAGAAAAAAAAACTGAAATAGCAATAAGTATTGACCTAGGTTGCTGCAATCGATTGGCTAATGGTGAAAGGCTAGACCATTGCTAGTGTTTTAAACAATGATTTAATATTGTTAATGGTTAATGGTCTTGAATATTCGAATGAATGAATTCGAATATCAAATACTATTGCATATGTCTGTGGGATAATGTTGCATCCAGTTTTGCCAAAGAAAAGAAAGTTGATAAATGCAGCCGAAACCGCCCAGATCAAGCATCTCAAACTCTGAGAAGATTTTGGAAAACGTGGTTACAGGGGCCAGGAATCCGGCTCCGGAATCCGCTAAGAAGAATTCGATGGTTCGACATCTTCTTGGTTTGAATTGACTTATATTATTAAGGGGAAATTATCTTCATTTAGGATCAAGGAGGCAATGGATTAGTTGACCATATTGTGGCTCCATTGCAAAGGGAGATGCTTGATCTAGATGGTTGAAGTATTTTGAACCTATAATAAGTTGTCATGACCTTGTTGTATGTTCATAAGCCCCTTGAATAATTTATTTGCAATATAGAAGAAGACTGTATGCATTAGTGTCCATATTGTGACATCTTTGCTAAGGATTAAAGAAGTTGTTATTGAATCTAACGGTGGTATCAGAGCCTCTAAATCCAGAAGAGCAGGATGTCTACTCGATTTGGAGCCAATTTGTTGAACTCTATAGAGGTGTTCAAAGGAGAAGCCAGCGGGATTTGAGGTTTGGAAACAAAGGGAGCGCCACAGAGGTACTAGAATTTGAGAAGTTATGGTACTTGATGAATCCTAATGTATTGGTCTGACGCAATCTAGGAGGAGGCGGGGATCAGTAGTAGTCCATCTTCAACCTGCAATTTGGCCCAAGGTGGTGGAGAACGCAAGTGGTGGTACTAGCGCACAGAAAGCATCCACCCGATGCAATGGCGGGACATGCTTCAATTGTTAGCGTGGATGAGAAAAGCCGAAAGAAGAATCATGGAAGCTCAATCTATATGTCAAAAAGGTGGGGCCCAGGTATTAAAATTTGAAACTTCAGAGGTAAGTCCTAACTGAAATGTGGAAATTTATGTTAGATAACTATAGACAAAAACTATCTTCTCAAATAGGCGTCTTTGGAAAAACGACTAAGGGAGGCTAAAATTATATGAGAAAGATAATATTGCTGAATTTCTAGAAATTTGAATCAATAATAATTGTTGTTGATTTAGAAGGTTTGAGTCATTTTAAATAAGGGATTACAGGTTGTTAGCCATCTCTAGGCATACTCATATACTCAATTAGTAACTTTATTAAGAAATGTATGACTGGAGTCAAAGGAACATGCTATTAGTAGGATGTCGGAGCTGAGTTTGAGCAGACCAAGGGTGATGATGAGATGATCCACGAAGTTATGTTTTGTCAAGCGAGAAAAAAAAAGGAAGAAACTATGATAAAAAGCGGTTTGGTCCATGTTACAATTGTGATAGCTTTGGTCATCTTAAAATCCTAAGAATTGCCCTAAGAGGAGATTGTTTGCTATAGCGTGAAGGTAAAAAGGTCACATAGCAACAAAAGCTTGCTCAAGTCCTAAGCGAGGAGAAAAGGGAAAAATTTAAGGTGGAAGACAAGAGATAAGCCTAGTCTTAATATTACGAAGAAGCTAATCCCGAAGAAGATAGAGCAAGATGAAGACATTGGGGTAAATATGTCCAGCTTGTTCTAAGATAAAAAGGAAAAAATGGATCTTGGTCACTTATCTTAGATTGAGTTGGCAGATCATGGCAGGAACTTCAAGAACTTTAAGAAAGGGATTGTGAGGAAAGTGAAAAGGAGGAGCATGCCTGATTTGGAAATGGAGACTTAAAAAAGAAATTAAATCTTTGGTGTTCACGGAGTTGTTTGACTTAGAAGGGAAAAGGCATGAAGTTGAAAAATGTATTGTGCATACACAGGTTAATGAAATCTTATATCAATCTGTCGATTGGTTGAGAACTTGGTTATAAGGTTGTGTTGAAAACTCTATTGTAATATATTTCTTGGAAATAAAAAGATGTTTGTAGGGAAAAGAGTTGGAAATCTATATGGGTTGAGCAAGCAGCATTTGTTTTCGGTAATGCTGATGATTGATCCAACCTAGAATCGGCATGAAAGATTATCGTATTAATTCCAATACAATAGAGGTATTGAACAAAAAGGATTTAATGCAAACACAAACGGCTTTGAACAACTGCATTGTACACGGGGTGTATGCTTGGAAAAACATAACAGTGCCTTTTTAGAAAAACAAGAGGAAGAGCTAAAGGCATATTGGACTTAATACACCTGATTTGTGTGGACCACTCAATGTTGTTAGCAGGTGGAAAAAGGTACTTCATGACCTTGATAGATGATTTTAGTAGAGGACTAAAGTCTCGCATAAAACAAAGGATCACTGACATTAGAAAGGGTTTAGAAACAATTTGTTAATGAGGATGGAGGCGGCTTGGAAGAAAAGAATTAAATGTCTAAGGTATAGCGGGGTGAGGTGAATTCTGTCTAAAAAGAATTCAAAAATATTACGCAAAAATAAAAGGCATTAAAAGCTGACTTACTTGTAGTCATTCTCCTCGACAAAATGGGGTAATGGCAGGAAAGAATAGAACAATCTGAATTCTTTGTTAGAAACATGTTGTTGTTGTCAGCGAGGTCTACCAAATTTTTGTGTGGGAAGAAGCGGTCCAAAGCTGCTTTGTAAGCATTCCAGTAGTTCTTTTATTAGAGCTGACACATTGAAGCGGTTAAAACGGAAGGGAGAAACATAGTAGGAACCAAATGGATTTTTGGGATCAAATCACAGTAATAATGGAAAACCACCCGGATATAAAGGCTAGACAAGGTTTTCACAAAGAAGGGTGAGGATTTTGATGAAACTTTCTCTCAGCGGATTTAAAATGAGATAGTATGATATTTATTGGCTTTGGCAAATGCATGATTTGGAGTACATCACATGGATGTAAAAGCTGCTTTTGAATGCAAAACTAGATGAAGAGATTTTTATGAAACAAACACCCGGGGATATGAGCAAGGGGAAGATAAGATGCAAATTAAAAAGAAGAAGCGGTCTATGGGTTAAGGCAATCTCCAGGAAGAATGGTATAAATGCATGGATGCCTTTCTAGTTGAAGCGGGGAGTTTTGCAAAATGTCAAATGATGGGGAATTTGTACAAGTTTGAATATCAAGGTGATTGGTGCATTATTACTTTATATGTTGATGATAACATTATGGTGGCTAAAGGTACTAAATGTTTGTTGATGTGTGCAAAGGCACGGTACAAAGCGATTTAAAATGTCGGATCTTGGAGAATTGACCAAGTTTTTTAGGACTTGAGATGTCAAGGAATAGAGATCTTGGTACAATCATATTAACTCAAGGGCTTGAGATGAGGAGGTAATGCTTAAGAAATTCCGAATGAAGGTTTGTAATATTAGCAAGACTCACATTTGTGCGAGGTTCTTGAGCTTTCTCTTGACATGTGTCCTAAAAATGGCGAGAGGAAAGCTATGGAAAAGTCCCTTATAGATGCGTTGGCGGGTTGCTTGGCTTATGTGGCTAGCGCAAAGGCAGATATTTCTCCGGTGTAAGCATGCTCGATGAACATAACAATGATCCGGGAAAAAGATCATTGGATTCTTTGCCAAAAAAGTTGAAGATATTTAAAAGGGTACCATGGATATGGGAGTGTCTTACAACTCAAGAAGAACTTAATATTAGCGCTTATTGTGATCTTTGGTAGGCGAGAGGACTTGGATGTAAGGAAATCTACATTAGGGTATCTCATGATGCTTGGAGGCCCTATAGCATGGAAATGTAAGCAGTCATCCATAGCTTTATGGCTACTTGAGGTATTCCTCCAGCCACATTATGTGCTAAAAATTAGCAGGAAAGAGATTAATTTTAGAACTTTGAGTTGAACAGCAGGAATCTAGTGAAATGTTGTGTGGCGGCACATGAGTTGTATATACATGACGAAAAACCACATGTGCATGAAAGATCAAAGCATATAGAATTGGAGATGCACTTTATTAGAATCTTTGTATGTAAAAATTATCTGGTCAACTATGTGAACACAAACAAGCAGTGCCAGAGATATTATTTTTGACAAAAGTATTGGCGAGAGAGAAAAGGAATTTCTTGGTAGACAACAAATTATGTTTCACAGTGCAGAATACGGCATGAAAGGGGAAGTGTTGAAGAAAAAAACTAGTCATGTCATATTGACTAGGTTGGCTAATAGTGAAAAGGCTAGACCATTGCTAGTGTTTTAAACAATGATTTAATATTGTTAATGGTTAATGGTGCCCAGATATTGAATAGATGAATTGAATAAACTCTTGTGCATATGCGTGGGATAATGTTGCATCCAGTTTTGCCAAGAAAAGAAAGTTGATCTGTCTGTCGAAACTGCCGGATCAAGCATCTATAAGCTACAGAAGATTTTTGGGAAAGCATTCGGATTGCAAGGAATAGGAATCAGAGCTCAGTGCGCTAAGAAGATTCGATGGTGGGCATTTCTCTTTACTTTCTGATGAGAATGCTCTGATGCATTATGATTAATGTTAAAAGGGAAGTTATCTTCTTGGTTTGAATTGACTTATATTATTAAGGGGAAATTATCTTCATTTAGGATCAAGGAGGCAATGGATTAGTTGACCATATTGTGGCTCCATTGCAAAGGGAGATGCTTGATCTAGATGGTTGAAGTATTTTGAACCTATAATAAGTTGTCATGACCTTGTTGTATGTTCATAAGCCCCTTGAATAATTTATTTGCAATATAGAAGAAGACTGTATGCATTAGTGTCCATATTGTGACATCTTTGCTAAGGATTAAAGAAGTTGTTATTGAATCTAACACATTCACGTCTCTGCAATTATGTGTATAGTTCTTTTGGAATATTAAATAAGAGTTGTTGTCCTTCAAAAAAAAAAAAACCCATAAAATTTATAAAAATATGATGGTACGTGAATGTCACATAAAAGCTATAGCATGAGAAATCAAAGAATTAGGCACCTATTGATGCACTGCTTACTTAGTGTATGCAATACTTACATTACCATGCTCAACTATGAAGTCTGAAATAGTAGCCATTTCCATGCGGATAAAACGTGTCAATTTCTTAAAATCGTATAGTAGTGTATTATGTGATGTTTTACTTAGGAATAAAAATTTTTTGAGAATAGCGAATTTAACATAAGAATATCATGTATTTTTGATTCGACCCCTCACCCTAACTTGAGATGCTGGTTTGTAAACATGGCAAGCGAGGATGGAATTGCATCCGAAAAAAGATGGTTGCATCGAGTTTAGAATGACGCCGCGTGTTTTTTAGACTAGGAATATAGAATCAAAAGCAATTTCCATGACTACGTCCCGAAATTTAGCGAGATTCCAAAGGATAGTGGTTCACTTCCACATTGTATTAGTGGAAAATCTTTCGTGAAGGCTATTTTGGATGCACCTACTCGAAATTGTGAAGATGTGGTGAAATATTTAATGCCATGAAATTCTTCCAATCCATTTGCATATGTTATGCGGTGATGTTGTAAGGGATGATGAGACTAAGGAATGGTTGGAGGGGCCCCTTGCCAAGTTTGCTTCAAAGTAGATGTGACTAGATGTTTGAGTGAGAGGGGAAGACTTCATTTGAGACGCACCGGGGCTGCAGAACAAAGGGATGGTGGTGGATTGGACTATTTGTAGAAATGAAAGTGGGAATGTGTGGCAGTTAGTAAGAGCAGTTTCCTAGCATTGATTAAGTTATAGCGGTGTTGTATGGTCATTCTTGGAGGCTTACATGGCTAGCTTGTGAAGGTCTCTGCCAACATCTTTGTTAAGAGTGCCTAAGATCTAGCATGAACTTAGAAACACTTAAGATGCCACAATGTGTGTGTCATTATGGAATGAACCATTTGAAAAATAGATTTGCAAGCGTGCTACAAGGGGTAGTATGAATTGAAGCAATTGAAGCGAGAGGAGAGCAATGCCACTTGAATAAGTTGAGTGGTGATTGATACTTCAAACTACTATTTTGCTCTAGTATCTATAACGTTAAACTTAATTATGTCAATCATGAACTTATAATGAAATTTTGCTTTGTTCTAAGTTTTTGAGGAAAAAATGGTTTCTCGATAGTCTTAAATTTTTATGGCATTTTGCTTGAAAGGCTAGATTTTACGAACCTCCTACCATACAAAAGGCATAAAATTATTTTGCCCATCCTTGAAAATTAAGGGGCGGTTATCAGGTTGAAGCTTTTGCCCATCCAAGGTGGTGTTGATTACATTAGGAAGGTTGGTCAAAGCTAAGGGCTAAGAGGGCAGATTAAAACATTGGAAATTAGATGTGTGTGGGTTATAGCGTGAACCAATTTTAGGATGGCATTAAGTAACTAACTTAGGTCTTGATTCCATTCTGACATTTAGCAACTAGCAAAACACTCCTCCTAAAACCAAAAACAACATAGCCTTAACTCCAAACACTGGCAAGTAGCCGGGGTGATCCCACGACCCTTAAAACTTCGAATCAAGTGCCATGTAAATCTTCTTGAGTAGATTCCTTTAAAACTAGATCTTAAACCTTTATTTTGAGGCGCTTCCAAAATGCCACTATGATGGAATCACGGGTTGTGGTCACGAAAAAAGGGGAGCGGAAGTTGAGATATCATGAAGTGCCACTGCCAGCGTGTGGAATCTGTGTATTTAGTTGTGGTTGCATGAGGAAGAAGAATTCCTTTTTTGAGAGAATTAAGGGGTTGCGTATTCTAGAGCAGAACTTCACCAAGGAATTTCTTGTTTGAGAGAATTAGTTGCGTATTCTAGTAGAAGAACTTCACACCGTATTGTTATGAAATTGTTATGATTGTGAGGCTGCATCTGTGTAGAAAGGTGTGTCGAGCCTGTGGGTCGAGGGGCCAAGTGAGTTGGTCTTTGAGATGCTCCAACCTCGGAGGAGGAGCCTAGCGCCTCAAGAGGTATTAAACACATGCTAAGGCTCGCACTGTACTCTGTACCTTGAATAGAGCAGAACCTCAAAGGAGGACGTGGCATCAGAAGCAGTCTGTCTGATGGGACGTGGCATCAGGAAGTAGTCTGACGGCTCCAGGACGTATGTTAGAGAGTCATACGCTGGACTTTATGCGCATATATTTTGTAAAGAGCGGTGGGATTAAGGTCAGAGAAAAGGTAAAAGGAGCTAGCTGAACATTTACAAAAAAGTACCTGAAGAACGCGCCCAAAGGGGATCACCTATTGTGTACGATTTGTGGCCTGCTCTCGTGCTAGCTTCTCCACCAGAGCTCTCTGATTCTATGGTTGGGTGGCGAGTTCTACCACTGCCCAATTCCCATTTCTGCATTGCACGAGAAAGCCTTCTTCTCAAATATCAACTGCCTCAGGTTCTGCACTTAGAGACAACCCTATCAACCCAATTGCCTGACAATATATAATTGATGATCCTAATATTATCAAGCCAATGGGGTGGGTTATGAGAATCTTCATCAAAATCTTCAAGAAGGCACATAACCTTCCACTAGCATCATTGGACACAATATTGGGCAGAGCATCAAATTAGTAACAAATGTTTGGAATAGAGCAGTGGTAGCAGCAAATGTTTGGAATATCGTTCAGCATCAACTGTCTTCTATTATTTGACTACATCGATACAAATTCTTTCTCATACCATTTATCGTATTGAACTGCAACTAGCCATCATTTCATGTCACTTACCTGCGCTGTTGCTTTTGACCACCGGCCCCACAGATTATATTTATTGACTCATGATAGGAAAGTAACAAGGAACAGCAGACATAACTGTGGATACATAAGCTGATAGCCATATTTTGAACGAAACATATAGCTGCCATCCCTCTTTTACCTACCAAATGATTGATTTCTCTCCTGCTTTTTTCTAGCTCCCATACATGAAATTCAGCAAGCTACTCCAAGATTGTAAATAAATGCATACTAGAACACGTGATAACCCCACTTGAATGTTTAACATTAAAAAGCATGCTGTCGACCTGCAAACTATTCATCCTGAAGAGCGAACCATCATGTTCCCAATTATATCTGGGAATGATGAAATTAGCATCTACATGCACATCCAAAAATGGATGCACTCTCTCACCTAAATATTCTGCACCAGAGGAGCAGCCTTCTTTGGCCTAATAGTAATCCCCACAAGAACATATGCCATCTCTGAAATGGTGCAACCTATATGCATCCTGTATTATAATGTCCAGCATTTCAATTTGAGATAGGCTTGGTCACACTATGACAATCTGAGCACACTCTTGAGTTTTTTTTTGTGACCTTGGATTGTTGTACCTGGATGTGTATTAAGAATACCAAAAGCAATGGCCAGTCTCTCACAATGCCCACACAAGGTCTCTTCCCCTTTTCTCCTCATCCGACATTTTCACATAATACTAGAGTCAGTTTTTGGTGTGTGCCCACTTGCTTCTTTGCTTCTTTATTTAATCTCTTTTGGGTCTAGGATATTTCCCTGCTTTGTAGGTGCCCTTTGTCCCCGACCATAAACTCATTCACCTTGTCATTAATCTCAATCCCATGCCTTCCCAGGTTTTCCATGCACCTGCACGTTGTCTCGCTCCTCTATTTCTGCAGCACTCTGCCATAGAAAACATCAGAATAGATGCCCGACATAAATCGTATCCACCAGAAGAGTGAGAATCCAAATGAACAACTCGATCAAAACAATGTCTCCTAAATCTACTATACCACTTATGTTCTGCAGGCACTAAGCAAGATGTCCATCCAACAATATTACATCTATTACTTTGAAGAGTAAATTAACTGCTTGATTTAAGTAACCTATAAAGCCAAAGAGATCAACTATGCAATTATAATGAGAATCATCTGGCATGATGTCATAATTCTAGGTCATAAGTCTAAAATATTTAAGGCCTTCATTCACGCACTAGACTATGCGGCTACAGGCTGCAAGAATGCTAGTGAACATTACTCTCTGAGGAAATATGCCTTCTTGTTGCATTTGCTCTAGGCATTGGCCGGCCAAATTGACTTGTGCCAGATTGGGCATATCCAGAAACCATTACATGTAACACCATCGGCGTTTAGTCATTGACTGGAATATTTTACATACCTCCTCAAATTGCCACATTTGGCATACATGTCAACTTAGTATGCTTCCTACATCACGCATCATGTTGTAGCCATCCTTTCTTATCTGCTTGTGGATATGCCTACCCGCTCTCGCCCCAATACCTGCATGCCTTCAAAGAGATACTTGGGTACATATAGAGTTTATCTGGTTTTAATTCCCTCATTTGCATGCTTTCAAAACAATTCAAGGCAGCCAATTCTTCACCATGCTGGGCATAGCCCTGCAATCATTGCACCCCAATGTACTGCATTCTTACTTAGTAACTTGTCTAAGATATGCGTGCCTCTTCAAGCACTCACACTTCACATACATATCTACAAGCCACTTCAACAAACACACATCATTCTGAAGCCCATTTTGGATTATACTGCCATGCGTACATCTGCCCTGCTCAATGGCCTGAATGATGCCACATGCTTTAGATGCTTGAGAATGTATATGTGACATTATTAGGTTTGACTCCACTTTGAGACATCTTTTCAAAACATTTGACTGCCAAGCCTTCTCCATGCTGGGCATATCCAGCAATCGCAGCACGTCCACGAAACCACATTCGACTCGGCCATGTATAGAACACATCAGTGCCTCTTCAGGCTTCCAGATTTGGCATACATATCTAAAAGTATATTGCCAACAGCAAGATCCAACTGAAGACCACTTTTTGTCATCTGAGAATGAGATAGCCTTCCCTGTTCAGAGCTGATGCCATGCTACATGCTTTTAACCTTGCAGCTACATAGGCGTACTTGTCACCAAGCACTCCTGACATTAACATTCTAATATGAATTCAACAGCTATATTACACTGTCCATACTTGGCATGAGCATGTCGATAACTGCACTCCATGTATATATATACTCGGACTAATTTTGTTGAATGCTTCATTTTGCATCAATTAAACTTCCACAATGACAACAAACAAGCGAGCAAGATGGTCAGCAAAGATAGCAATAGAATCGAGGTTACTATGGACCGTGTTACGCACTCTCTACCATATTCAAGGTTTTGTTTTTGGTGCATTCCTGTAACGAAATAGGCCTGCTCATGACCAGCCATCTGGTTTCTTAACGGCCTGCTAGCAGAAAGCACAAAAATTAACTTTAAACATTACTTTAAACATTACTGTAATGGGAAAAACATTATAATTTAAAGAATATCCCTTACGTGAAAAAATCTTTGCTAATTCTGTTCTGGCTATGGCGTATTATGCTTTCTCGATCGCTTGTCATGAAGATGATTGCTGAATTACCTATAGCAATACTCTATCGACAAAAGTGCATAAATCAAGAAAATTTAGCACATGTGTACCTCAAAATTTGAGACATTTAGTGGCGACATTCCTCTGTCTTGCCACGGTCCTCCCCAAGTATTTGTGTGGATCGATGTAAGAGAAGGCGGTGGGACCGACGGAAGCACGAGAGCAGGTCCATCTTCTCAAATTGACTGCTATAATCTGCGAGAACTTCCTATCAGAACCTTCAATATCGAGAGAGCCAAATGTATGCTATACCTTATCGGACTCTTTAGTGTGGTAAAGGAGTCCTTGTTTTTAGGTTGCTTTTGTCGCTTATGGGGTTTGTAGCTATCCTAGGTATATGCTAGAATATACCAAGAATGCTAACCCATTATTCCCTGAAAACTGGCAGTTTTCGTGCACGTTGTGGATTGCGGGTGTTACAACTGGGCAGCTGGCAGGAGCGAATGAAGCTCGAATCCCCAATGCTGGGCCCTGTGCTTGCAGGTCTGATGTCGTGGGATGTGGTGGGTCGGAAGTATGGCTGTTTTTCGGGGTCAACAGACTTGAGGATGCTGCAGGATATGGCATGGGTTCGAGGATGCTAGAACTCTCTTATGTCATAGAGAGAAAGTGAATTATAGAAATCAAAGCTTTGGTTGGCAACCTTCATTTTGTTTCATCAATGCTTGAAGAAAATGTTAAACCGGATAAGATCACCCTTGTCATCACCCTCAAAGCATTCTCAGACTTAGCAGAGACTAAATTTGTTTATCTTTCGAGTATTGGCAATGAAAGCTTTGAATCTGATGCTTTAATAGAAGACAACACTTGTCAATGTTACTCATTGAATGAAAGTGTTGATGAGGCACAAAACTGTGTTTGACAGAATAATGCATTCCTACGATATTGTTTTTCCTCGACTGTCATGCTCACAGCACTATATTCAACAGTTATGACAACAATTCATTAGATTTCCTTAAACTAGTACAAAATGCATTCTGGATGCATGTGCAGCTTTGGCTATACATGAAGGCAAACTGGTCCATGCTCATAGCATGGTCAGTGGGCTTGATCAGATGTCATGAGTGGGTGCTGGGTGCTGCCCTTGTAAATCTCTATAGTGATGTGGGAACATAGAGAATGCAGAAGTGGTCTTTGAAAATTTCTCAATGATGTAGTTGCATGGAATGCTATACTTGCAGCATTGCCCATAGTTATAGCAAGGGCACTTGCATTATTTAAGCGGATGCATTGTGAAAGTGTGAAGTTTGTCAATATAAACTTTATAAGCATCTTTGAAGGCATGCACGAGCCTTACAGCTTTAATACACGGAAAAATTGATTCATTCATGTGTTATTTCAAGAAGATCAGAGCCAACTCTCATTATTAGTAACTCTCTTGTGAGCATGTATGGCAGTTTTGAAGTCTGAAAGATGCAGTGGCCTTTGCCAACATGCCAGCGGGTGTGATATCTTGGATACATTATTACTGGCATCTGCAACAAAGGTATGATAGGAAACAATCGATTTTTGATTGTTAATGATGCTATCATCCTCTTTAGGGAAATGCAGGTAGATGGTGTGCAACTGGATAATGTGACTTTTCTTAGTATTCTTGGTATGTGATGGCCCTTCCTCTACCCTGATGGTAGAATTTAAGCCAAAGCTTTCTCAGTTAGATGTTGTTGTGGAAAATACACTTCTAAACATGTACAATAGAGTGTAGGCTTTAGAGCATGCTGGGACGTGTTCAAAGCATACAGAGCAAGGAATTTAGTCTCATGGAATACTATGATTGCCTTTATATCTAGAATTAGGCATACATTAGGGGCTCTTGATTTATTCTATGAAATGCAACTTAAAATTGGGCATGCATTAGAGAGGCTCTCAATTTATTCTATGAAATGCAACTTAAAAGGTCCAGGATTAGATGATGTTATTTTCTCCACATTTTTGGTGGCACTTTGAGCCTCTCAGCCCCTCCAAGGACATAGTCTTTCTCCTATTCACGTCGGGAAGAGTGGGCTACTCTCCACCCCTCACATGAAGACCAGTAATGAATGGTAAGGTTTCCAGTTCGTGGCCCCAATCAGAAATGGTAGTTTGTTACATATGATTGTGTGAGTTAGGCCAGGTATTCGTATGCAAATACGTATGTTAGTAATACTGGCATCTGGGATGCGTTTGAAAACCTACGTGGCAGGAGGGGCATGTGTTTGTTCAGAGATCTGGATTGGGTCGGCGTGGAGGCGGCTGCAGGTGCGTGACTGAGAGGATGCTAATCCAAGCTGCATGAGAGTGTCGTTTAAGCAATCCGGCTGCATCCAGGTGTCGAATGGGTTAGTTTAGGTGTCGCCTTTAAGCTTGTACGTTTTACGGATGGCGTCTTATGGGTGGTATTATGTGGTATATCAGGCTTGCGTGAGCAACAAGGGATGGAGCAATCTGCACAGATCAAGTTTAGCATCCTGGCCCTGTTTCTTGTCTGTTTTCATTTGTTCATCCTTTTGTTCATCATATCTTCTATGAGGAGGCTGCGAGGAAAGGCTAAAGCCAGTAGGCATCTACCTCCTTCTATGTAGTGATTCATTCTGTGAAATTGGGCCATGCCTTCTCATGCCATTCTGATCTTGCACACATGGCTGTGATGGCTCTACAATCTTGGATTCTTCGTACTTCATCATCTGTGGCAAACTGATGAGCTCCCTTGAAGCCCAAAGGGCCGAAATAGAAATTATGCCTCTGGCAAATTGAACCAGATTCCCGAAGGATAAGATCGATGGTTTGGAAGGCCATTCGGTGGCTGCATAGCTTCATCATCCTTTAAAAGGATTATGTTCATGGCTATAGTTGCTTAATGGTCTTGCCTCTCTTGATGTTCATGTATTATAGTTTAAAGTCTATGAATATGTGATATTCTGTTGCTTGATGCTATGTATTGCTCATACTTTGTTCATTGCATTTCCTTACCTTGTCATGTAATTGCAGGAGGAGCTTTGGCCCCTGGGCATAAGGAGACTACCGCGGGATCTTCCTTAGTGAGCTTAGGGTTCGATTCCCAAGCTCACTAACAAATCGTGTTGTTGGCTTCCGAGCGAAACCATGCATAGGATCATGATGCATGCCATTGTGACTGGAGCTTGGAATGGTAGTCAATGGCATGTGTTCATTAAACTCCTATCATGGTCAACATGACGTAAAGGTAAGCCATAGGCTTTAGATTATGCGGGGTTGATTCCCAGGTTCTTGTCATAATGTGTGTCATTGTGGTGTTCATGCTCTTGGCTCATGGAGTGTTGCCCATACAATGATTGGTCATGTTGTTTTCATACTATACTATATTGCTAGCAAAAATACTGCTTTATCCAATGGTCTCTTGTATGTCATGTCCTTGAAGTCGGGTCAACAAGGGCCGAGTTTGACTGTAAAGACCAACTTTGCGCTACAGATTTATGGATAGGGAATATCTTTGCTTGAGATGTGCCCTTATTCACGTGAGTCAGCCATATACAATGATCAAATATATAATGGTAGTCAATAGTATGTTGCTTTGATTATGCTTTTGTGAGGTGATGGTCTTAATACTTGGTGATAATGTTTGATGAGTCCTTTGCCCAAGTATAGACAAAGGTCAGTAAAGGTCCTTGAATAATGTGTTCACATCAAAGAAAAGTCTTGTAAGTTGAAATTCATACATCACCATCGCTGTGAAGTGGAAAGAGTATTGCAAGTAGCCAATGCAATGGTTTAACCTCTGCGATCGGACATGTTAAGTGACCTGGTTCTTGTTATCACTTCAGCAATTTATCTATTACATGGCTACATCAACTTGAAATTTCGCGCCGGAACTACATTCATTAAGTGCCGTTGGATAATAAACGTTTGCGTAAACCTTTGAGAAAGGGCAAATAACCATTGAAATTTTTAGTGGCATGAATTTTGGTCGGTTATCAACCTAAAAGGAAAGAGACACTTGGTTGATATAATAAATCTGAAGGAAAATATTCCTTAGAAACCCACTGAAAATTAAAGCGAGTAAAAAGCATATAAATGCTTCAAACCAACCCATCAAGAATTAACGAGGAGAAATGGGATCAGGGTAAATATGTTCCCGAAATTCAAGTTAGGAAATATGTGGCCGGCGTTAAGATTGAAGGTCAACTTTTGATGTATGAATCCATTATTTGTAGCAATAACCTTTGATTAAATCCTAGTTTCGATCCTTTGGAACCTTTGAATATTTATATTTACGCTAGTTCCTTAATATATGATTTGAGCAATGATGTTGGTATAAGTTGACCTTGTGATGTGCTCTTAGTTCATGTCTTTGTTTGAAGACATAACTAATCCTAGGCAGTCTCACTTGTGTAGAATTTTCATAATACGTACCAAATAAATACTATTAAGTAAATTTATTTTGAATCTGCATAGTATCTCCTTGATCTTGCTCGGTATACCCCAACGCTATTGGGAGAATACCCCACAAATAGTTGATATCTACAACTTCCAAAGTGAGGCACAATTACGAGGAGGGTTCCATGGGGATTTGGTTTGGATGGATAAATGACCATACCTAAAACTAGACCATCGCTTAAGACAATTGAATGGTACATTAATTAAAAATGAGGAAGAAAAAGAAAATACAGAATAGATCCAATAGAAAAATAACGTGGCTCTTGTTGTATTGGTTAAAACATTCTTATTATGACATGAATTATTTTTATAGAGGTTAGTCTGTGTATTTCTTATTTTGAGACCTTGGCTGTTTCGCATCATAGGCACTCTAACCCGTAGATGATCAATTGACGAGATGAGCTGACGTATATTACGGGCCGTAGGATCTATGGTTCTAATAGTAAAGAGAGTGATCGATGTACGCTTTGTTTAGAATATGTGGTACATAATTTTAACCGTATTTATAAAAATACTTAAAGACAAGTTTAGACTTCATAGCACATGTCCAATGAAATACGTGGTTATGAATATTCTTCGCAAACACACCAATAACTAATATCATAGGCTGTCCTTATACACCTTGATACTTATGTAATGCTAAGCTCAAATTACATTCGAGAAACAACACGAACATTAGTCACTCAAAAGTCTATATCAGTACAAATAAAAAGTTTATAAGAGTCACTTTTGTACGTAGATGTTGAAAATTAAACCCAGTGAAAGCTCAGATTGGGCAATTTGTCAATAAGTACCTCCTCCATCGTCAATTATCTTTTTATTGCTTTAAGTGGTGGTAACACCATATGTACCTATCCCAACTTTCGTACCACCTGTGTCTAGTTATGAAGTCATAAAGGTGCTATTATATGTTCCTTTTATGATGTGTTCCAAGTTTGCAACCATCACTTGTACTCCATATTTAAGAGATTGTTGAGTTATGGCAGCATCAAAATATAGCATATTTGTCAATGCCATCCATCACTATGATGAAGATGGCTTGCGTTAATATTTTAGTTCTCATCTTACGCTCATTATTCTTTTTGATTTCTTTATTGGGATAATTGTTTTAGGCTCGAGCTCATGTTCGATGTCGATCAAAATAATTGTATTGAAGCTTTTCAATAGGTATTATGATAATATCAGATATCTGACATATAACTTCAAGGTGTATGGGCATTGCACAGCCATTTTTGGGTGTGTGAAGTAGATCTTCGTACTCTTTATATGGAGATGTGCTAAAGGGACTATTTAGGCATATATTGACCAGCCATGTAGAAAGTGGAAGCCATGCCTTTGCAGATGGAAATTGTGAAGTTACTCTTAACTATTGTGGTAGTTGCTCAGGTCTAAGACTTAAAATAAGGCAATAATGTGTATTACAATGGCAAATTTTGAATTCTAACGGGACTATGTTTTACATTATAAATAAATAGCAAGTATTGTATTTTGTTCATTTCCCAAATATTTGGGCTTTTATTTCATAAACTCCGATCACTCCAAAAATGTTCTGAATCCATATGCTTTTCTAAGTGTATTCTATACTAGATGTCTCATGACCCAGTTCTCTCTTTTCAAAAATAATCTAGAACGATATGTTGACCCATTTCAAGTTGTAGATTTTGTGGTGTTATGGATTTCCTTAGAAGTAAGAGAAATATTCTTTTGGGGTTATGAGATTGTGCATAGATCATGGTTTTAGCAAAACTCCATGCTATGTACTATCATCTAGTTAAGTTAACCAAATATGTCTTTGTTTGAGTTTTCTTCATTTTGAGATGGATTTGATTCTGACCCATAGAATTCGAGAGACGATTATGGATCGAGTTATAAATCTAGATCTTTATAATTAGATCAGCTGTTGTCCTATGTCAAAATAACACAATAATTTTCTCAAGGTGGTTGTCTTCTCTTTGAGGGTACCATTCAATCTAAAGGCTCTTACTTTATGTTCTAGTTATAGTAATATATGCAAGCCATTCTAGGTAAAGTGGTTGTGTAGATAGATTGGTTATACCAAGAATGAGCTCCATATATCTCGAATTGATTTAGCAAGATCTCTCCACAAAAAGTTTCCATTTAGTTGTTGTAAGACTATTGATTGTAGAAAAGTTGTACCCTTTAATGTAGGGGTGGCGGCAACCCAATATAAGCTTTTATTTGGATTAATTCAACATTTGCCTCCTTGCACATAAAGTTGTGGACTTACAAAATTCCTGCTTATGGCTTAAAAGTAGCCTTTGGTTTAAATATTGCCAAATATTCTTGGATCAACAAAACCAAACTCTCTAATTAAAAAAAGGGGAGGACCTATTAGCGGCCGAGGCTTGGGAGCAAGGGGTGAGAAGGAAGGAAGGAAGGAAGTATATTTTACGTCATGAGTAAACTTGACCTATGGGCGGTACATCACGATTACCTGGCAGATAAAACCACACCAAAAATGCTACTATACAATGTGTTCCTACCCCTACTGGATGAAAAACCCACATGGGAGGAAAAACCACCGGTAGTAGGCTCTCGGATCCTTGTCACATAAGTGATTCTTTGTGGTGAAACTTGCAAAATGTAGGATGCGAGGCGTGCAACCGATGGCGATGCCGGCAATTGTGCAGCGGTGCCTCGAGCATCTAAGATCGACATGTATTGCTTTCCGGATATGTCTGCATTATATCTTAGGACACTCTTGAGCATGGTGCTCATCCTCTTTGTCGCATGTGGCAACAGCATATTCTCTCATGTAGGGATTCTGCCCTCCATCACAGCAGTCAACGACTTTGTTTCAATTAGGATGATGGGACCCGTCCTCCAGGAGGCAATAACTCTCGTTTCTTCATAGATATATAAGCTTTCAAGTCTTGGTGGTGTAGGCCATGTTCAGTGTTAGTTAACTTAAGTGTGTGGTGCTACATTTTAGGCTTTGCAGTGGTTGCATCCCATAGAGTGGTGGCAAGCGCTCATTCCAGATGTCGCATTTGTCCACAGGCATCGAGGCATAGCCTGTCTGCTGACCAATCTATAGACCACGTTGCGAACCACCCAGCGGTGCTCACCATACCCTCTTGATCGTTGTGGCTCTTGTGCCAGCCATAAAGCCCTCGGGGAAGGCGTTGTGTGCATCATGCTGGTGACCTTGTGGAAATATGCAAGATGTCTGCGCATAGCGGAATATTCACGAGGGGCGGAACCAGGTCTCATATAAGTAAAATCGATGGGCAGGTGTCCTTGATACCTGGGTAGCCTGTTAAGAAGGCCTTTTACCCTCTCTAGCTTATCCCGGTGTTCTTGCTAATTTACTGGACCCCGGACCTCTACCCCATACAACAATCTGCGGTTCAGCAGAGTGCTACGAGCAGGTGTGCTCGTGCCCAGTCCTGGGTCTAATGCAGCAGCGGCTAATACTGCTTGTCTGAGGCTTTCATCCATGACGATCTTTCCACAGTCATCCCATAACATGCTAGCGCAAAAGTGGATTCCGGATGCGAAGGTCCTTACAACATCACCTTAAATCCTCACGTAATAGAGATGCGGGATATCATCTTTGCGAGAGAGGGGCTACTTGAGAAGGAGGGCTCGGGGTAGATAGTGAAGCTAAATAAAGATTTGATAGGAAATTAGACATTGGGATAGAAAAATAAAGAAGAAGGGCGAATGAAGAGTACAATATGATCTGACATTATTGACCAAAAGAAAGGGAGGAAAACAACAATAAGGATTAGGTTAATAAGCATGAATTGGGTTACTTATTAGGTAGACCATTAGTCCACCTTGTTTTGAACCTCGTAGCATGGTTTGAATGGATGAAACAACATAATATTACAATCAAATCATTTAATTGTTCTATTCTTGCAATATAAGTAGAAGTTATGTTTATCTAATGACATCCCGAAAGGTAAAAAGTAAGTGAACGTGGAAAAATTGCTTGCAATCAAATGGCTAAAGCGAAAAAAGAAATGAAACATATATTAGACCTTGAGATTTGGGTTCCTTATGCAGTGTGTACAAATAATGTTTTTTTTTTTTTGAAGGACGTCCGGACTTTATTAATGACACTCAACATAATACATAATACATAATACAATCACGAGGCAGGGAATAAAAAAATCAATGGACAATCGAGATCAAGCCCGGCCCGAGGGCCACCCGTCCCAGCATGACAATATATAATGCAATTCACATATTTTCCTCTCCACTACAAAGGAAGAATAATATATAATCATATTTTTAAAAAAGTTACTTTAAGCGTTGATTTCCACATCCATAGAATCATTAACACCAACTTGATCTGACTCACGGTGTCTGATGCCATTGAATCGGGGAACATCCAGCCTTAACGATGGTGGATATTGGAGCTGAGGTGAACCAACCTGATTGAGTCTTTGAGGAGCTATTTTTTGCGACGTCTGAGTTTCTTGGGGCATGGAGTAGACCATCCTTCTTCCCGATAATTCTTACTTGACGATGTCACGAAGGCGAAGTGTTGATCCTCATTAGAGGTCTCTTGATATAAGGCAGGGGCAGTCTCTCACGATAGAAGAAGGCAATGGTCTGAAATAGCTAAAAGAAGAAACCTGATGCATTTTAGAGTACCTTGGCCGGATCTTAGTCTGATGAGATGAGGAAAGAAGATGATACAACCGACCTTCAAGTGGAAATTAGACGGTATGTGACATGGGATAGGGCAGGTTGGGGAGGTAGAGACAAAAAGTATGCATGGACCTGTCAGTAGCAGAAAACCTCAATATTAGGAAACATCTTAGCAAGCTCGGGTCCATTAAGCAGACGTAGTTTGTATTTGAAAAAAGTGGGCCACTTTTGACCACTGGGTGTAAATAAGCTAGTGGAGGGTACAGCTTTTTGGCGAAAGCGTTTAAGCACTTTAAGTGGAAGTCCTCGCGATGTCGGGTCTGCCACTTTTCTCCCTCCTTTTCCCCGGGCGAAAACTCGACATCGTTGTTTCATCGCTGGATGATGGAGGCATGGAGCTGATGATTTTCACAGATCGAGGTCCAGGTAATCTCGGGTGAAGCCCCATGAGGAAGAAGCTTATTGGAAAATAATGTCACCGGATCGAAAGATCGGGACTCGCTTTGGACAAAGAAGCGGAACAAGGAAAGATAAAATGGCACTGCGGTAAAGGAGCATCTTCAAGAGAAGTTGGAAACACTCTCACCAAAATCTACAAGAATTGTCACAAATAAAGAAGTAAGAAAGTTAACCGCCCCTTTGCTTTTGGCGCTGAAAATTGCACTAGATCAATATTTCTGTACCTCGAGGAACACTAAAGTAACCGGGCTGCATTTGTCAGGTAATGTCAAAGATACCACAACAATGTATTAAGTAAAAACAGAGGCGCATATTGTAGCACATGTTAGGAAATCCCAAATGAAGGCAAAGCCAAAGGTGGCAAATGGATCAAATGAGATCGCATGTGATGAAAACATAAAACCTTAGAGAATGCAAGACAAAAAGATTGGAAAAAATCAGTTTTATTTATCACAAAGAACTGGAAGCAAGAGGGAAGTGAGCCTAAAGGTAATGAGGAAGGGCCTCTAATTGGCGTAAATGATGTTGGAAGAGGTCGAAAAACAGCTTTAAGACAGCCACAAAATGATTTGGCTACAAACAGAGGTGAGTTCAGCTTAATCCAACATGTGAGTTGGAGGCGAATAAAGATTTGGAGCAGATCGCCCGTGATGGAAACTTGGCAATGTGAACAAGGTACAAAAAGCAATGAACCCTACATTCAAGCACGAGCGTGTCAAACGTGAAACTCAAATCCCAGAGGAGGAGTTAAAAGTTCTCGAAGAAGAACGTGAGACCCTCGTGATTTCTACATAACAATTTTAGGAAGCTGAAAATGGATACTCCTGCAACATTTAGCATCTCTACTATTATACCTAGATAAGTTGCTAGTGGAAGATCCATTTTTATACATGTTCTGCATGTGGTCCGAATTCACTAAAGCTTACGTGTTAAGTTTAGTAATCGAATTGCCAACATGAGTATCATATAGCTTCGTTGTTCATTGTTGAGAGGACAATGTATTCACAGTTGCCCTCGAAAGTGTAAAAGCGAGGGTGTATTTGGACGAGTTAGGGTTTTTGGGCCATGTTGCAAAAGCTTCAAATAGTACGCACCCTCAAAAAGGATGTGTTAATCCCATTCTCAGAATTGAGGTCTCGCCGCTCGTAGTTCAAAGAAGGACAATTGTTGAGGCCACCCCGCAAAGTCCTATAGGAGTACAAATAATTGTGACTCGATTGAATGCAACAGCGTAACCTCACCACCACCAAATTCAAGAAGCCGCCCAAGAAGCTATAGAAGAAGTCGTGAACACAAAGACCGGCTTAAACACACAAAGACTGTAGCTTGTGGAAAACAACACCCCATTGTACATTAATCAAGCACCTTAAGGAAGTTGAGGGAGTAATTCCATCAATGAGGGCAACTTGGGTGAATATTTGACAAAAGGAAAGGGCGTAATAACAAAAGAGGGGTAAGCCGAGGATAGCAAAGAAGCTGTTCAAAGCAAGCAAGAAAGAGAACAAGAAGTAGCTTGCGCAAAAAGATGCAGGAAGCGCCTGACCATGACACCACACCTATCGGCAGGTTCTCGAAGAAAATGCGAACAAAGGCCCCCGCTCGTGTGAGCCCGATCTTCAACAAGTGATCGGCCGCCATTACTGTAACCCCGAAAGGTATAAGAAGGTCGTCAAGAAGGCCACAACTTAGTGTTGCTTAAAAACATTGAATATTATTGATTTTCTTTTGTTGCATTCACTGTAGGGATACTAGCTTTGGATACCTCGTTTAGGTCAAGAGAATCCGCCGTTGGATACGTAAAGGTTTCCACATTCAACCTTATATTTTTCATTTTCATCTTCATCTATTTATTCATGTGTAATTCCTCGCTGTGTAGGTATCTCAGATGTTCCAACGTACTAAATATTGATTTGGCAAAGAAAATAAACTCATTGTCTTGGATTTAAATGGTGTGTTGGTAAAACATTTGGTGCAAATGAACACATACGCTGGAAGCAGGATTGACAATGACATACACCAGCGTAAAGAAAGTGATATTCGCATCGTGGGCGTTGTTCTTCTTGAAGACTTTGTTACGTATGTTGTGTTGGTATATGGTCATCAATGCAACCTCTCTAATGTGGAAGATGTGCCGCAAGTACTATGTCCGTGATTTGAGGGACGCATTTCAATTTGGTATGGGGACAGAAAAATGTGTGCGCATCTGGGGCCACCACCTAACAAACCCGGGTCAGTTCAAATTTCATGATGAAGCCAATTTGGGAAAATATATGAGTTCATGTACCTTAAGATTCAAAGGTAAGACTTTGCTTGATGATTCATTATACAAGTCTTACCTTAGCGGGGCCTCGAAATTTCTCATGCACCGCGATTCAAGATGGATGTCCATGATGAAGTGCTGGGTCAAGCATCACCCCAAAGATAGAAGAAATACCGCAGCCAAGACCGGAGAAAAATGAAGTTACTGTGAAGAACACACACAGATACAAGCCTTGGCTTAAGATAGATAGAAAGATTATGAAGCTATGCTTGGAAAGACTTTTCTGAAAAACAGCTTTGCAGCTCAAGTAGTGTTTGTGAAGGAGGAATTGGAGAAGGTTTATGGTGATGACGCATTGTCATTCTCCATGACGGCCCGTTGTCATTTATTTAGGCCAAGGAATCCTACACTTTCATGTACCATCTTATCTTAATTTAAGAATGTTTTGCTATATTGTTTATGTAGTTCAATGCACTTGTCTATAATTTTTATATTGTTTATATATACTTCAATGTCGACCGGAAAGGGATGTCAGAACTTATCAAGTGCTTAAAAAAAAAAATTGCCTACAAGTGCTAGTCCGGCATGAGTCTTAATGGCGATAATGCGCGATTGTCAGCTATGCAAAGACGCTTACTTTATGTAGTTGCTTAACGCCAGCGGTATGTTAATGTCATCGCGGTGCTTACCGTCAAGGTCCGCTATAGTGCAAAGGGTTTACTGTTAAGCTGAGATAACCTGCTTAAAGGTAGATGTTTATTGCATATGTTTCAGGTGTTCCAAAGGTTTACTCAACGCGGCAATCGCTGAAAACCGATTAAAATGCTTGTTTGAAACTAATGAAAGAGCTAGGAGTTAATCAAGTTACATTCAAGCATCCGAATGGACCTGCTATCAGAATTCGAACTTCATAAATTTGATAGATAGATGAAAAATAAAATTTCATAGAAGAAGAAGATTTCAATGAAACAAAGATATAAACAAAGTTACAAAAAGTTTGATGGAAAACAAGATTTTTTATGTGCACCCTTAGCTGTACACAAAATTCATATACAAAATTTTTACAAAATTTCTACCGAGGCCGTCTTCTTGAAAGGGGGTGTCTCTTCAAAGGGGGGTGACTTCTTCATCAAGGGGGTTGTCTTCTTCATCGTAAGGGGGGTGTCTTCTTCATGGGTGTCATTCTATCTCCCATCCGCAACAAAATGGAAAATGGAAGATTAAACTAACTTAAAAATTGAAAACGTAAACAAATGAAAATGCATGTACTTTAAGACCGCCTAACTCCTCCAAGTCGGCTTTCCTCTTCTTTCCTCTTTCCTCTTCTTCTTCTTCCTTCTTCTTTCTTTTCTTTCTGGACGCATCCTTTTCTTCGGGATTCACCCATCCAACCCTCGGGCACGTAAGAAGCAGACATATTCTCGCTATTTGATATCGATTCTCATTTTCTGACTCCTCATAAGAATCGAAGATGAGGAATCGAATCAGATTCCTCCCCAACCGGGAGGCAGGCAAGAGGAGTGGGCGTGTGAGAGGAGGCGCGCTGTGAGTGGGTGTGAGAGGAGTGCGCTAGAGGTAGGGCAAAGAAGAATTCTCCTACAGAGGGCGAAGAGTGGAGGGGAACACTCCTTCGAATGCTTAGTGTTTCTTTTCGAGGTGACCTCCCATTCTCCGATTCTGCTCGGCTTCATGCCGGAATGGGCTTAAAATGAATGGGCGAAGAATTGGGAGGCGGAGCACGAGCCAGGAGGAATTGGCGAGCGCGGAGCTAGGAGAAGAGTTGACGCTTTGAAGCTTCACGTTAAATTCATGGTTCAGGCGCTGCCAATGAGCAACCTCACACGCATGTAACAATTAATTCTAACCAGCTAAATATTTCTCAGAGGACTACCAATTGACACATGTCACATCGAGGAAATGCTCTGACAATATAATTTTTGCCAAGAATGTTGGGAGAAGGATGGTACCAAAATAAATAATTGTCACAAATTCACATTCTTATAAACAACAATTCAATCTTCATTGGCACGTGTCCATGCACACCACCCTTGTGCATCCTCACTATTGTTAATATATATAAAAATATGTGCTTACGCAAGCTTAGGGGGTGCTGCTGGAACAACAAATCACTAAAAGAATAACATCAATTTCTATGTGTCAAACAATTATATCATATTGGGAGACCGCCATAATTTTTCATGGGTTCTCAGAAATTGCATAACCGGTATTTCTATTTTTTCCATATCAATTTTAGGATATCTACCACATGGTCGTACACCTGAGGCTTCTGCCACGAAGTGGAGCAACATATACTTGAAATTACCCAAGAATCGATAATTAACCACTTAAGATAACCTCATGCACTCCAAATTTTTGCCCCCATCCATCTTTTGTAAGACCTTCAAGTGTGCATTTGTCTCTCAGGCACTTGAGGATGTAGAAGTCCACACCCCTCGTAATTGTCTACCTCCGCATTCAATCGCAAAATTGTCACCTACCTCTACCAGCTCATCGATCCATTCATTGGCTTGTTCAAGAGTCTCTTTTCTTTCTCAACTCCTCGTTTTTAAGTCGCCATTCTCCCACTTTCCAAATCTGGCACTGTATTGATGCAGAGTCCCAATTATGATCCATGCAAAACTTGTGCGTAAACATGACGTGCATCTATGTGAGCACTGCTTGGTCTCTTCCACTGCCGACAAAGCCCTGATAGCTGCTGAATCTTCTTTGTGCCTTGAGGTTTCCCATGTTTGCCACAACAAATTGTGTTCACTTCCCAAAAATATCTTTGATCTCTATCCGTTTTATCGAATCGTAGACTGTTGAAATATGTACACACGAATTTTTTACAATATCTTAGCATGCCTCAGCTGCACACCATTGGTTTGAGTTGTTCCTTACTTAGCGCCTTTTTGATAACAAAGACTGCGACCATCATGTTCACCTTTTACCATGAGCAAGTGTTGGCAAAGAGTTCCACACTATTTCCTTGTCATTGATTGTAAGTACCGCCTAAGAAAAAAAAGGTTTTCCCCGACTTGAATTGTGATGAGCAACCATCACTCCAAAACCCATCGCTTTCATACTCTATTTCCTACCATGTAATGCTTTTTGTAAAGTGTTGTTCCACAACACGAGTCATGCACTTTATCATCGAAAATGTAAAAGTGAGTCTCTTTTATGATCTTCCCACCATTGTTGTGAGAGTCTATTCTCGACCGCCCAATCTTCTCGCTTCTTTCTTCTTTGACAGCAATACGTAACTGAACGAAGTACATCAG